>JAJTUO010000051.1:0-286477 GCA_021399455.1 Flagelloscypha sp. PMI_526
TTCGAGCCTTCGATTTAGATGTTCCATACGACTCTCAGCGTTGGCCTCGCAGGGCGCTAGATCAAGGACTCGAGAAAACAACTCATTCGCCACCGCATTGAATAACCGATTAACAGTTCCGAAAGACCGTAAGGTCCCTCTAGATAAGCTTTCAGCAATTAAGACCCACAACTCAAAGGGAAGCTTTGTAGTTGTTGCTGCCATGGGTGTTGGGAAGAGAAAGGAAAGCTGTGCACATGTTTGACAGAACTTGACGTCAAATTAGACTTATCACGGAGCATGAACTAGTAACAAATATAACGACTCTGGACAACATATGTTGTATGATTCTACGGTGAATACTCTTTTACGATATTCTAGCTGTTTTTCATCCAGTCCAATTCTCCATCCCATCCGTCATCGACCCTTCCTCCCGCTTGAAGTATCCTCTTCGAGCGACCATACAATTTGTGGATGGCAGGTATTTCTTCGGCAATGCTCTCCATCAAGGGTGCATACTCTAATGGAATAACCTGACTGGGATTTAATATTCCAATGTCCTCAAGACCCCATGCCTCAAGAAAGTTGGGACGTGTTGGTTCTCGAAAGTTTTTGATTATTCCTTGTAATTTATCAGGCTATTGATGCGTAAAAGAGTGGATCTCACAAAGAGGTTGAAAATGGTCACTGACTGCACTGAGTGCCAACGAAAGCCCATATTCAAATCGTAGCACCAATTTCTTCAGATCTGGAGTCCTAGTAGCAATATCATTAAGAGTTGTCCTAGAGAATGTGCCTTTGTCAATGGGAAGGTATAGTTCCCGGAGTGTCATCATGGATGGAAGAAACTGGAACACATCGGTCTGGCCAGAAAATTCGAGCACTTCAAGGTTCATTTTCCCTAGGCAATCAAACTCCGCTTTACCTGAGACGGCGACGGAGATATCAATGCGAAGTTCTCTCAGCATTAAACATTGAATATCCTCCAGAATGCCCGGATGAGGAGCATCGAAGTGCAATACGCGAAGTTGGAGCCTAAAGGCTCGGAAGAAAATGCTAAGGCTTTGGGAACGAGGGGGAATGTTTAAGCTAATCCTTTGAGAAATTGTTCTCGATGGTACCATTTTGAGAATACGAAGATTGGCATATAGGCGCGGTTCTTTTGGGAGCCAAAATGCTTCTCCTGCCCAATTATCCTCTGAAAGGGGTTCGTGTTGGATTTCTTCTAAGAGAGGAGAGCTGGAAGTGAGGTTGTTTAACTTATCCCAAAGATTAAAATCATGAGGAACTACTTGCGATCCATATTGAAGTTTCAGCATCCGCAGCATTGGCAGAGAAACGGCGACTTGGGGAAGGGACCATTTGATTGCACCTAGAGAAAGCGAGAGTGCGGTGAGAGTCGGGGCTAAAGTTTCCCACGCTGGCTGCATCCATGGAGGTCCTTGTTGGGAAATTGTGGCAGAAAAAGGTGGATAGCGGTCGATAATCTGGAGCCCCCGTACCTGACTGAGAGAAGGGAAGAGTTGGGTCAATCGAGCATCAAGATCACCGCCTGGTGAATTGATATCCTTGAAGATGCGAGTAAATCTTTGGAGCCCACGACCAGCGGGGGCACCGCTGAGTGGCTGCTCAATGGGGAATGTGGCGATCAGGCGAAGGGTTTGAACAAGAAGTGGATTCTCCCTGAAAGAATAATTCGTTAATACGTTTTCTACAGAAAATGGACAAAATAGAACATACTGAGCTAAGCAGATCCTCCATTTCAGTTCCTTCTCCAAATCCTCCTCAAGAGTTGCGGCTGGTGCCAAGTCAAGGACTCTCAATTGTCTTGTCAGAACGACTCTATGGAAATCCCTGCAGACTCTCTTAAAAGATTTAAGAAACTTCTGTGGGAGCAGAAATACGATATAAAGCCATAGTTCTGGTGGGAGCTTGACTGTCATGGTTCAAGGTAAGGTATAGCTGTATGCAGTACCGGGTAGGCATCTATCACGTGGAGCTCTTCTCGAGTAATGTTTTACACTTTGAGTTATCCTGATGGGATTTACCTCAACGGCCTTTAAACATTTCAGACTGTAGTACTGACGATCCGAGCTTCCGAGATAATACTCCCATAAACAATGAGGTTGCCCTGTATAGCCTGGGGGTTTCTCTTTGACCTTCGTTACAAACCTGAAATCATCTTCATAATTTTATATACTAGCAACAATACATAGACATAAAATATAGCCAAGTATACTAACCTTGCTGTGTCGAGCAAGCGATTTAGAAGTTCCATTCGGTTCTCAGCGTTGGCCTCGCAGGGCGCTAAATCAAGGAATCGAGAAAACACCTCATTTGCTACCATATTGAACAATCGATTAACAGTTCCGAAGGACCGCAACGTCGCTCTAGACAAGCTCTCAGCAACCAAGACCCACTCACTACTCAAAGGGAAGATTTGCACCTGTTGCTGTCATGGATGTCGAAAGAGAAAGAAAGCTGTGCACGTGAATGGCAGGGCCGGAAATGAAATAAACTTCTTCGCTGATCATAACTTGATACCGAAAATAACGATTTTGGAACAACCTTTCTAGTACAATTCTACGGGGAGTGATATTCAACGACCTTCTACCTTTTTCTTATCCATTGCAGTTCTCCATCCCATCTATTCTCGACTCGCTCTCCTGCTTGAATAACACCCTTCGGGCGACCATACAAGTTCTGGATGGAGGGTATTGCCTCAACAATGCTCTCCATCAAAGGCACATACTCTGATGGAATGAAGACACTTGGATTTAATATTCCGACGTCCTCCAGACCCCATGTCATCAGGAAGTTGGGAGCAGTAGGTTCTCGAAAGCGTTTGATTATTTCTTGCAGTTTAGCAGGCTATAGAGGCATAAAAAAGTGGACTTCACCAAGAGGATGAAGCTGATCAACTGACTGCAATGATTGGTAAAGAAAGTCCCTGTTCAAACCGTAGCACCAACTTCTTCAGATCTGGAGTCTTGCTAGCAATATCATTGAGAGTCGTCATCGAGAAGGTGTCCTTGTCAATGGGGAAGTACAGTTCCCGAAGTGTCACCATAGATGGAAGGAACCGAGGCACGTTATTCTGACCAGAAATTTCGAGCACTTCAAGGTTCATTTTCTCCAGGTGATGAAAATTCCGAAGTTCCATGACATCATATAAGGCAGAGGCATTGATGCGGAGTTCTTTCAGCCTTAAATATTGAATATCCTCCAGAATGCCTGTATGTACAGCATCGAAGTGCAAGATGCGAAGTTGGAGCTTAAAAGCATGGAAGAAGAGGTGAAGGTTTTGGGGGTGATGATCAGAGATTGTGCTAGTCGTCTCAGAGGGTTTGTGAACGGGTAGCACCTTGAAAATATGAAGATTGGGATGAAGGGTTGAATCTTTTGGGAGCCAGAATGCTTCTCTTGGCGAAATTCTTTTTGAAAGAGGTTTGTGTAGGACTTCCTCTAAAAGTTGAGAACGAGAGGTGAGATTGTTTAACGTGTCGCAAAGATGAGAAACATTGGGAAGTACTTCAGTATCATAGTGAAGCGTTAGTATCCGTAGCATAGGCAGAGATACGGCGCCTTGTTGTATCAAAGGGAGTGACCATTTGATTGCTCCTAGAGAAAGTGAGAGCACGGTCAGAGTTGGAGCAAGGGTTTCCAAAGTCAGCAGCAACCATGGGGGTCCGTGTAGGGAAATCGAGGGAGAATTCTGTGAATAGCGGTCGATAATCTGGAGCTTCCGTACTTGATTGAGAGAAGGAATGAGTCCAGTCAGTCGAACATTAATATCACTGCCCCGCAAATTGGCGTCCTTGAAGATGCGAGTCAGTCTTTGGAGCCAACGACCTGCCACGGCGCTCACCACTTTTTGCCCAATGGGTAATGTCGAGATCAAGCGAAGGCTTCGAACAACAAGCGGATTCTCCCTGGAAGAATCCTGTCATTATTATTTTTTTCTCCGGGAACTAAATAACACAGGACATACTGAGCTAAGGAGATCCTCCATTTCAGTTCCTTCTCCAAATCCCTCTCACGAGTTCCCGGAGGTGCCAAGTCAAGGACTCTCAAGTGCGACGTCAAAACAACTCTATGGAAATCCTTACAGACCCTCTTGAAGAATTTATGAAACTTGCGAGGGAGTAGAAGTACGATATACAGCCACAGCTCTGGTGGGAGCATGACTGTCATGGTTAAAGCTTAGATACAGCCCTCGATAGTCATCTATCACCTGGAAGTTTTCTCAAAATAATCTCTCATATTTTGGGCTCTGCCCGATGGAATTGCCTCAAAATCATTCTTCGTAAATTCAAATACTAGCCACAACACAATCTAACACGGCACATCGTTTCTCACCAACAACGGTATCTACCGCCTGCTTCATCGTATCTACCAAAGAGTCTTGTGACTCCACCTTCCAACCACGCGCCCAGCCCGCCGAAGCAGCCACTGCAATTGCAGAATAATCAGGTGGAGCAACATCTGGTCCTCCAAATCCGACGGTCAGACGATGGCCAGGTTGGCTGGTTCCCAGACCTTGAGGATATACACCTTGCATGGAGAGCTTGGGAGACTTCCAGCCTCCATTGTTGAGAATGATGGTTAGGAATGGCTAAGCAAAAAAAAAAAGTTGTTAAGCTAAGGTATCATAATTGAGAAGAAAATTAAGGTGGAGACTCACCGTTTGGTATTTCCTCGCCATCCAATAGACAGAACTGGGGACTCCAAAAAGGAAACTGCCATCTCCCACCACACTAACAACCAAATCATATTTTCCCTTTCCATCTTCTGTCTTCTCATCCTGCGTCCCAAGAAAGGCACCAACGGCGGAGCCAATTCCCCAACCAAGCGAGGATCCTCCAGAGGTGAGCATGGATCCAGGCGTCTCCACTTTTAGATGAGCCCAGACGGTGGGATAATTGCTGATTCCTTCCGCAAGGAACAGCACCTTGTAAGGTTCCAATGCTTTCCGAAGTACGCCCATGACATTGGCAGGCGTAATTCCGACGTCGACTTCTGGATGGAACTGCTCCGCCTTCTCCACCTTCCCAACCATATCCTCATGCAGCGCCTCCATCTCAATTCCTCTCTTAACAATCCTTTCTCCAAATCCACCACCATCCTCATTCGCGGCACCAGATCTTTCCATGACCTGCTTCACAGTACCCACTAGCCCTTCCAAAGCGACCTGAGCATCAGCAAGACAAACTAAGTCTGCCTCGACGTGCCAAGTTTGTGAGGATCGTTGAAGAGGATCGCCGGAGTCGATGAAGATAACTTTCGCATCGTCTCGAGGACTCTCGCTACCATCGCCTGCTCCGCGAATCCAAGGGACGTGGGAGTCGATGACTAAGACAACGTCGGCGGATTTCAGAAGTGGGGTATGGGTTCCCGGTGCTAGGAACGTTACTCCAACGTTGTATGGATGGGAGAACGGGACATTGATCGTGGAAGGACACGTTTCAAAGATAGGAATTGAGAGTAAGGTAGAGAGTTTGGCAAGATGGGAGATGGCTGAGGGATTGCGGCCAACATGAGAGGTGATGATGAGAGGGTTCTTGGCGGTGACGAGGAGTTGGGTAATGTCCATCATGGAGGAAGACGAAAGGCCAGGTGGTTGTATGGAGGGCCACTTGTGGAGGTCTTGTGCGACTTGCTCAAGCAAAGAGAGATCGACGTCTTCTTCCATTACTTCGCGTCTTCCCCATAGGTAGACGGGACCTTTCGGAGTACTTGTGGCTCTAAAAATACGAGATGAATTCCAAGGAACTGGTTGTGTCGAAAGGCGGATTACGCACATTTGTACGGCTCGCTTGACTGTCGTTGCCACTGTCTTTGCGCTATTGATTTGTAGAACTGCACGCATGTACTGCCTTACGATAGAGGTTTGATCCGGAATGTCTAAAAGTTTGTTCCATTAGCCAGTGCGAGAACAGAGGACGGAAAGTTGAAAACCTTGCATGCCCATAATCCACTCATTCCTTCCAGCCTTGTGTTCTCGGTTCAAGCTGAAAGGAGACGCCCCAGCGTAAATAATAACCGGGGTTCTCGCACGGTCCACATTATGAATTGCGCCTGCCATAGCCTAGCAACATGGCGGTTAGGATGTGTGGCTGAACGAATTCTCAAAAATGGCAGCAGACTCACCAATGTTCCGACGTCGACATGTACAATGCATAAAGCCGGTTTTCCAGTAACCTGAGCATATCCCTGCGCGCAACTTAAAGCAACCATCTCGTTAGGGCACGTTACGATCGTCGGCTGATTCGTTCCTTCAGCTGTTCGCTGTCGTTCTAGATCTTCGAGCAGACCTGGATGGTCCGAGCCCCAGTTGACGAATGCGTACGTGACGCCACATGAGGAGAGTGCCTTGAGAAAGACGGACGAGGTCGTTATCGTGGCCATGGTGAATGCGGAAAGCCAAGGTGGGCAGCAAATTGGAATCAGCCGAAACCCTTTAAGGTCATGTGGGAGGCGGCATAATAGTTCTTGCTGGTCTTCTATCCGAAAGGAACAAAGTGAAGGAGGATTGGTCCAGGCGTCTTCTGAATGTTCGAATAGGTAATGGTGGCGGTCGAGAGGCAAGAGGTGCCTGGCCCATCAAAATGTACTTGCTGGAAGATACATGGGTAACACAGGTGACTGTCAAAGGAAGAATGAATCTGAGACATAGACAACTAGATTTCCAGAGTACTAAGCATCCGGGGTGCGAGTAAATAGAACAAAAGAATTCAGTCTGACCATGTTCTAACCTTTTCCCAGGACCTTCATCACCCAATCACCTTTCTCCTCCAAACATAAGTTGGTCCTTGAATACTAAAGAGTCTATGCTGCCACACTTTATTTACTAGTCGTGAACATGAAGACCAGTCCTGCTCCAGCATGACAGTCCAGTACTCCCTTGACGCACAAGCTACGCTCTTTCCGTTATCGAACGTGCATCGGGGAATCTACTACGACCGTCTAGGAAAGTAGAACGCACGTAATTCAAACCATTATTTCATGTTCTTCAGCCCAATATGTGATCCATGAGTCTGGACCGCCTTTCGTTGTACGACATGTTTTCAGAGGCAGGAACACATGAACTTCTGCAGCGTTTTCATCTTGTCTTTCACGCAGGCCAACTCAGCGAACGAAGCAAGTGACATAAGTATGCTCTATTTCAAAAGTGTGAACGGGTCCTCCTGAGCACAGGTTCACGAAGAGTTCCCGTGGCCGAAGCCAGTTCGAGGTTCTTTCCAATTCAGAAGCCACGCATTTGGACAAAGATCTGACTGCAAGCTTGTAAAAATGAGCAAGCAGGAACTTTCAGTTGATGTGAGGGTGAGAAGACAAGATAATCTCGCACGTACCATGAGATTAGAGTTGTGTTTTATGAGCTCCGATGCTCATTTATCCATGGATGCGAGGGTCTGTCGCCAATGTACGTTCCTGCATGGAATTGACAGACAGAATAACTTGCTTACAGCCGGAGCTTACTGGTTGTTTCAATGACCTACGGTAATGAGAATGATTTCTGCAAAAAGCTCTTGTGATATACACGTGACTGCGAAGCTCTCGTTGTCTTCTCATCCCCCTCTTGTGCTCTCCCCCACTTCCGAAATGTGCAATATTACAGGATATCTTGTTATCTTAAAATGTTGAAAAAGATAAAACCTATGGAACTTGATGTGTTCGAGTTACGCATCTTTCTCTCCCCTATCCTACAGAAGGGATGGATCTCTGGTCAACTATTTTTGGTGTATCATTTTCTCGGTGAATCATCGTGATCTCGAACCTGTTTCCAGCATTTCACGCAAAAGAAGGACCCGCTTCCTGCTTGGCATTGAAGTTGACATGATAGTTGCGTGATGTCACTGATGAAGGCTTGGATTATGTGGGGAAGACCAGAAAGGGGAAGGCTACATACAACCAAACGGACCAACCGTGCCCGACAGTCATAGAATTCCAAGGAAACGAATGAAGAATTTTCTCCGGTTAGCTGATAGGAAAAGAATTTTCTTGAACGGTTTGTCAGATGACGGATGGAGCTAGCGTTCCAAAGAGCCGCAGGGTTGCTTGAGGAAACAATTTGTCGTAGAGCAGCCCTTACCATTGCTGTTTCATAGGGTGATTGATTTGAAGGAAAGTGGAGCCTCTTTAGGGAAGAAAAGCGATCGAATTTGTGGTGATCCACATTTGACCGCACACAACCATTGTACTCTCATGCATTTCATGAGCAATCAGACGTATTCCTCGGGACTTTCTAGACTACGCAATTGGTACAAATGATCTCCCAAAGTCTACGGAACAAATTCTTCTGCCTGGAAGATCCCCACCGACCCGAAAGTCTTGGGAAAGAAACAAAACGCCGCATGCAGCATTCTGCTTGGACTTTTATGGCACATCATCTTTTGTCAGGAGAGTTGCGGCAGCCTATCGAAAATCCCACCTTACTCTTCTGGACGTTCCGGGATCTTCAGTCCCCCAGATATATTTGAGATAGATAGATGGTATGCTTCTGCATTATTTCAGGGAAGAAGTAACCAGGTGAAAGAAACGGCCGTTTTCGCGACATTCTGCGCTTACTCAGGGTATGCACCCGACTGAACCCCTCCGCACTCGATCTAAAGCCGCTCTGGCGCATATCGCACTGATGCCGCGTTGGATCTGATGCGATTCTGGGTTTTGTGGGTTGTGAGAACATGTACTATGGCGACCATGGCGTTTGACATGGATCCTCTCTAGTATTTATCTGGAGCTCGTGTCGACACGATGTCTGACGAGCCTCATAGGCCATGGCCTCATCTCCTCTTTCGCCTTCGGGGTCCTCCATGTCCAGTTCGGACGAGGATAGCATTTCTTCCCTCGACCAGCTTCTACATAAGGGGCAGGGCTCATATTCGCGCAAGTCCATCGCTACTTCCTTTTACAGCCGATGGCGAAATCTTCCTTACCGGAAGACCCTCTTTGTTCTCCATGCCTTCAATTTTCTACTTCACACACTCCTTGTTATTCTCCATCTCGCGCTTGTCATGGTCATGTTAAATCAATGGGAGCGTCGCGTCGTTGTAGGTATTGGCCAGGACTCAGCCCGGTGGACGCTGGGAATTCGAATCGGCCTTCAAGCATTTGCAATTGTGAGTATACATTTGTACCCTACGTGTTATTATTTATCAATATCTCCAAGACATATCTTGCCCTCCTCCTATACCTAACCCAGAAACTCGCTCTCCGCCGTAGTTTATCTCAGCTCAGTACTCTCACATCCTCTCACGATCGTTACGCCGCCTGGTTAGGCTTGGGAAATGCTTTCCAATCACTATTGTCTCAGTGGACTGTCAACTCCGGTGTCGGATCCATCCTCCTTATTGTTGTATACCTGGCTGGCTGTGCAGTCGTCAAGATCACTACGCCAGCTCTCTTGGACCTTGTCCCCATGTATCAAGCAGTCGCTACGACTGCAACCACGACGAGCGAATCGTCTTTGATTGGCCTCGACAGCCTAGGTTATCCTCACGACTGGGCAGAAAGGGCTGCTGCCCTGACAGAAATGACAGATTCCATAGCACCGCATTTGTTGGTGTCGGTTCAAGGAATGCTCAACGCTTCACAAGGAATGCTCGGCGCTTCACCAAGAATGGTCAACACTTCAGGGTTGGTTGGTAATGTGGTCTATGAGCTCCCTAAGCTCTCTGATGTGGTTATAACCGCCTCCGTTAATGCCTATGTCACCAACGTGACTTGTGGGTATGTCGCGTTTGAGGACCAATCCAGGATATTCTCTTCGGATTATTATTGGCCTGAGATGCAGAGTGGCCGTGAGTCTTCTGCTCTGCCTTCTGTCCCATTTAGCCTTATTCTACTTCTCAGGTGCCAGCTGGTTGAGCACAATTGGCCCAGTAAATAGGTCGGCCTCGAACGATTTGGATCTCATTGTTTTCTGGTCTTCCTTTAACATCAGCGATAGCTCTGGCTATAAAGCTTCGAGGAGACTGAGAGAAATGGTTCCTCTTCGCCCTGATGGTCAGCTAAGAGTCTTTTCATGCGCATTTTTCAAGCTGAGCATTACCATCCAGGAATCGATTACACCAGCCTCGGGTCCAATCAAAGATTCCCGCAGGTCTACCTTCCAGAAAACACAAGCCACACATTCAAAACAAATGTTCTTGGACAAGCGTGGACGAATTGGGACGACGAAGAGGGGTTTACTTCCAGTGATAACTCCTACCAACTGGTTGGGTGTGTGTCTTGGGTGGAGGAGCACAATATTACCGTGAACGGAGACTCTGGCCAACCAGATCGCTTCCCAGAGCGCAAGTCCTCGTCGACATGGAACCAAGCCACCAAGGTTAGCTTCCCGAGCGGTGCTGGAACTGAGAAAGGGTTCGATTTTGACCACCCAGTGAATGATCTGGTACGATTTTCGCTTCCTGAACGCTCAATTAGCCCAAAATAACACGTTGGACAGAGCTGGATGTTCTCAACGGCAGGGACTGCCAATGCTGGCGATGACTTCCGAGTACGAAGGAACGTTCAAAGCCCCAGTGTTACTCAAGTTGCACTGAGTCCAAGCGAGTTGTACGTAATGAAACTTGAGGGCATCTACTAGAATTTTATCCTCGTGCGGTAGTTGGCTTCGCAAGCGGCTTAAACTTCATGTCATGACGAAGCCACATTCTTTAGGAACTGATCAGCTGCCAAACTACCCCGAACCTCAGGAAACGATTCTGCTCCATGACTTGGAGAACGCTCTGGAAGATTACCTGGCACTCGCCTTGTGGTCAAGTACATCATTTTTATATGTGTATTCTCTCATATATTGATGCGTACACATTTAGTGGCTCAAAGTAGGGTCAACCAAAACAATCAAAAGAACTTTGCAGTCTTCGCTCATTCAATAGTTTATGAGCTTCGGCTGAGCCAGGTTCCAGTAAGTTCCCGGTTGAATTTCTGTGAGTATATTCTATTGAAGCATATCAGGTATACGTCGGGCTTGGAGCAACAGTAATTCTTTTGATTTCATGTTTCTTTCTTGTTGGTGTATCACGAGTGCGGCGAAGTGAAGTGGATGATCTTGGACTCCTTGAAATCCTTTGGCTGTCTGAGGCTGTCCCCGAGCTTATGAAAGTTGATCAACCGCGGTTAACAGAATTAAGACGATCTGGTATGGTGGAGGTTCGGCTAGGTGAGAATTTGATCAGGTCGAGGGCTCACCAGAAGGACCTGGACTTGGAGACTTTGGATTGAAGCAATATTTTGTAACACCTAGATTGATACGGACCATTATTTACAGTCGCTGCTTGTCTATGTCGCTATTCGCTGCCGTGAGTTGCCCCTGTTCGATGAGCTTGAGAAGCCTTTTTGTCATAAACGCAAAGGTCTATCGCAAATGCATGATCTTTTGTGGAATTGGGGGACTCCTTATAGCCGGAACTTACAACTTGTTTATTATTTTACCAGAGCGATTCCACTTGGCAAAAGACCTCGTGATATTCACGTGACTAAGAAGCTCTCCTGTTTTCTCATTACCCTCTCGGACTTCCCTCCTGCACCTAAATGGCACGTACTGCTAAGGATCTTGCCACTTTCAACGGTTGTAACATCTAGAGGTTCTGGAAGATGGAGTGTTCGATTTGAGCATTTTTCTCCCTCCTACCCTGTGGAACGCCCCTGGTTAACCCTTCCCGGTGTATCACCGTGATGTCGATGCCGTTTCCAGAATCTCACGCAAAAGAAGCATCGGGGCTTCCAACATGTCATTAAAGTTGATGTGACGGTTGCGTGATGTTACTGACGAAGGATTGGATTAGGTGGGGAAGAACAGAGAGGGGACGCCAAGATACAACTAAAAGTACCTAAAGCATTTGACAGCCATGAATTCCAGGGAAACGAAAGAACACTTTGCTCCGGTTAGCTGAGAGTAGCGGAATTCTCGTGGACCATATGTCAAATGAAATATTGCAGCTAACGTTCCAAGAACCGCAAGGGGTTGCTCGAGCAAACAATTTGTCGTCGAGCAGCCATTACCATGGCCGTTTCATAGTGTGATTGATTTGAAGGAGAGTGGTGCCTCTTTAGGGAAGAAAAGCGATCGAATTTGTGGTAATCCACATTTGACCGAACACAAACATTGGACTCTCATGCATGTCGTGAGTAATCAAACGTATTCTCTGGTATTTCCAGACCATCTTATGGCTACAAGTGATCCCCCTAGTCTACGAAACAAATTCCTTGACCTGGAAGGCCCTTGTCAGATCCGTAAGCTTCGGAAAAGAAACAAAGGGCCGCATGCGGCATTCTACTTGGACTTTTATGGCGCGTCATCTTTTGTCAGGAGATGCGTCACCTGTCCAAAAATTCTACCTTACTCGTCTGCGTGTTTTCAATTCCTCAGTACCGCAGATATTTGTGTGGTAGATGCTATGCTTTTGCATTAGTTTCAGGGCAGCTGAGTGCAGAAGTAACCAGGTGAAAGAAGCGGCCCTTTTCGCGACATTCATGCGCAACCGACTAAACCCCCCGCACTCGATCTAATGCCGCTCTGGCACGTATCGCGCTGATGCCGTGTTGGATCTGATGTTATTGTGAGTTTGTGGGCTGTGAGAACATATACTATGGCGACCAAGACGTTTGATATGGCGCTTTTCCGGTATATATCTGGAGCTCGTGTCTACACGGTGTCTAACGAGCCTTACAGGTTATGGCCTCTTCTCCTCTTTCGCCTTCGGGATCCTCCATGTCCAGTTCGGACGAGGATAGCATTACTTCCCTCGACCAGCTTCTTCTGTCCAAAGGCCGTGGGTCATCGTCTCGAAAGTCCATCGCCGCTTCTCTTCATAGTCGATGGCGAAATGTTCCATACCGGAAGACCCTCTTCGTTCTCCATGGCTTCAATTTTCTCCTCCACACACTCCTTGTTATTCTTCATCTCGCGCTCGTACTGGTCATGTTAAAGCAGTGGGAACGTCGTGTCATTGTTGGCATTGACCAAGACCCTGCTCGGTGGACACTTGGGATGCGAATCAGCCTCCAAGCATTTGCAATTGTGAGTACGGCCTTTGGCATACCTTCCTGCTACCCATTAATTGTCCTAGACATACCTTGCCCTCCTCCTGTACCTAACCCAGAAGCTCGCTCTCCGTCGCACTCTATCTCAGCTCAGGACTCTCACATCCTCCCACGATCGTTTCGCCGCCTGGCTCGGCTTGGGAACTGCGTTCCAGTCGTTACTATCTCAGTGGACCGTTAACTCTGGAATCGGTCCCATCCTTCTTATTGTTGTATATCTGGCTGGTTGTGCGGTTGTCAAAATCACGACACCCTCTCTCTTCGACTTTGTGCCCGTCAATCAGACATCCGTTACAACAATGAAGAGCGAATCGTCTCTGATTTGGCTCACTAATCTCGGTCACCCTAACGAATGGGCAGCACGGCAGGAGGCCTTCACAGATATGACGGACGCAATCTCGCCATATTTATCAATGTCAGCGCGACATAAGCTCGATGCTCCGGGGCTGTATGGTAATATGGTCACTGAGCTCCCTAAGCTCTCTGATATGGTTGTAAATGCCTCGGTTAGTGCTTACGTCACCAACGTAACTTGCGGACACATCTCGTTTGAGGATCAATCCAACATATTCAAATCAAATTATTATTGGCCTGAGATGCAGAGTGGCCGTAAGACTTCTACTACTCTCATTGTCCAACTTGATTTATTTCGCTCTAGGCGCCACCTGGCTAAGCACTATTGGCCCGGTAAACCGGTCCTCCTCCAGCGATTTGGATCTTATTGTTTTCTGGTCTTCCTACAACATCAGCGATAGTTCTAACTATACAGCTTCCAGGAGACTGAGAAACGACGTTCCTCTTCACCCAGATGGCAAGTCTACGGCTGGCGGCTTCTGGCGCATTCTCTGTAACTGAACATTGGTTTCTAGGAAATGAGTATAACCATTTGGAATCCATTTACGGATTTCCTCTCGTATACCTTCCGGAAAACACAAGTCATTCGTACATGACAAATGTTCTGAAAGCGGGGTGGACTACTTGGGAAGGGAAAGCAGGGTTTAACACCAGCGACAATTCCTACCAACTAGTCGGGTGTACATCTTGGGTGGAGGAGAGGCACAATATTACTGTGAACGGCACTTCTGGTCAGCCTTATTATATTCCAGCACGTAAATCCTCGTCGAATTGGACGCGCGCTGCCAAGGTCAGCTATCAGAAGAACGCCACTGTTGAGAAGGGTTTCGAAGGCTTTAACCGTCCTGTGAATGATCTGGTATGAATTCTTTTTGCTTCTAAATGGATGGTAAGCTCGAATTAATAAATTTTGGCTAGAGCTGGATGTTCTCAACCACAGGGATTGGCAACCCTGGCGACGACTTCCGAGTACATCCTAACGGTCAAGACAAGCCTAGTGTCACTCGAGTTGCACTGAGTCCAAGCGAGTTGTACGTAATCAAAATTGAGAGTAGCTGCTTGAAACTTACCCGATCTAGTTGGCTCCGCAAGCGGCTTGGACTCCATGTTATGACGAAGCCTAATTTATTGGGAAACGAGAGCCTACCAACTTACCCCCTACCTCAAGAAACAATCCTGCTCCACGACTTGGAGAATGCCCTAGAAGATTACCTGGCTCTCGCCTTGTGGTCGCGTAAATTGTTCTTTCCATGATCGCATTGTCACAGTCTGAAACCGACATCTTTAGTGGCTCAAGTTACACCGCCGGACCAGAAGGACCTAACAGTCTGGTCTCAGTCAGTTGTTTTTGAGCTCCGGCTGAGCCAAGTCCCCGTAAGTTCCCGGCTGAGTTTTCCGATAGTATAGTCTACTCATGTGCATTAGGTGTACACTGGCCTTGGAGCAAGTGCAGTTCTTTTGATTTCATGTTTCTTCCTTGTTGGTGTATCACGAGTGCGACGAAGTGAAGTTGATGATCTTGGACTCCTTGAAATTCTCTGGCTTACTGAAGCCGTTCCTGAGCTTGTGAGCGTTGAGCGGCCAGACTTGACAGATTTGAGACGGTCTGGTATGGTGGAAGTTCGGCTGGGGGTGAGAGTTTAGTCAGGTCGGGGGTTCACCAGACGGACTTGGGCCTGGACAATTTGGACTAAATCATTATTTTGTAACACCAGAATTGGCGCGGACAATTAGACACCGTCGCTCCTTACATGTGTCGCCAGTCGCTTTGCTCCGAAAATAATCTGAGCTCAAACAAATTGCTTTGTTACTGTAATTGAAGTCCAAGTCAGCCATGAGCACAGCTCGAGAATGCTTTACCATTCCTGGCCGAAACTACGCTGAGACCAAGGAAATGCAGCGCTCGCTGGTCATGTGTTCCCTTTCTTGGCTAAGACCACGATCTCGGCGCATCCCATCCTTGCTCCCTCCAATTTATGAACTGTGTCTGTGTTTATCCTTGACTAATACTCGTCGCATTCGCATTCTTTCAGCTACCGAAGTTAGATGGCCCGTTGGTTGTCAGCATGATTTGATCGTCAGACAGAAAATCATCGAGCCATGTTAGCAAAAGAACACAAAATCTGACCAGAGTAGCCTGTTGCAAGCTCTTGAAAGTGTTTTAATCAGTCGATAAATTATCCGTCGAGCCATTTTATTAGAAGGCATAAATCTACTCGGTCTTGCTTGTTTTTCACCCTCGTCCAGTCTTTCATTTCAGCCTCATCTTCCTCCACGTAGGTCTTCAATTTTGTTAAGCCTTGTATAAGGCGACTTGACTGCGACTATCTACTGGGAATATTTCGCTCGGTCGTTGGTATTCTTTGCGCCACCGCTCTCGTTCAAGTCGCTCGATATTTCGACCTCATTCTACCGTTGGAATAATTCCCAGCTAAAGAATATTTACAGATCATGTCTGTCGCCACTATCTCTGATAAAGGCACCTGGAAAGATGGTCGAGTTACAGATCGCATCGACAACTACCTCAAGTTCTGGCAGGAGGACAAGTCCAAAGAAAGCGCCGAAGACAACTCGAACCGCCTGGAGAACTACACGGATGTTGTCAATGGCTATTATGACGGCGCTACAGACTTGTACGAATGGGCGTAAGTCAACTTCTTTATGCGTCTGTTCATTCGAGTCTCACCAAAGTTTGTCCAGCTGGTCCCAATCGTTCCACTTCTCCCGGTTCTACAAGGGCGAAGCTTTTCAGGCATCACTTGCTCGTCACGAACACTACCTTGCCGCAAAGATGAACATTATGCCTGGTATGCGGGTCCTTGACGTTGGTTGCGGAGTCGGAGGTCCAGCATGCCAGATTGCTGAGTTCACGGATGCGAACGTTGTTGGCTTGAACAACAACGACTTCCAGGTTGGGAGGGCTATCCGCTATGCTAAGGGGAGAGGTCTTGAGAACAAGGTTACTTACGTTAAAGGCGACTTCATGAAGCTCGAGGAGCAGTTTGGCCCCAACTCTTTTGATGCTGGTGGGTGTCTCAATCTGTTTGAACATCCCTGATTTTATTCAAAATATTTATAGTCTATGCGATTGAGGCCACAGTTCATGCTCCGAGTTTTGCTGGTGTATACGGTGAAATTATGAAAGTCCTCAAACCTGGTGGAATCGTAAGACTTGTTCGTGACCAATCTGAGCGCTCAATTAACCCGTTGCCCTCAGTTCGGTGTCTATGAATGGGTTATGACCGATGATTGGGATCCATCCATTCCTTCTCACAAAGAGCTCGCTCACGACATCGAATTTGGAAACGGCATCCCAGAAATGCGCCCTATCAAGGATGCCAGAGAAGCCATTGCTCAAGTCGGTTTCGAGCTAATTCATGAAGAAGACCTTGCTGCTCGCAACGACCCCGTTCCCTGGTATTACCCCCTAGAAGGTGATATATCGAAAGCACAGACCTTCTACGATTACTTCACTGTTTGGAGGATGAGCTGGAGTGGGATGCTTGTTACTCACAATGCGATGTGGGTTATGGAGAAATTCGGCTTTTTCCCAAAAGGCACTTTCGAAGTTGGCGAGGCTTTGAAGGTTGCTGGAGCCAGTTTGGTGAAAGGTGGACAAACGAAGGTAAGTCTTCTAGTTCTTACGGACTGCCTTTATTTCATCATTGATTTATTCCCAGCTTTTCACACCGATGTATCTGATGGTTAGCAAGAAGCCTCTTGCTTTCTCCGAATAGAATTCAGTGCCTTGTCCCAACCAAAGCATTTTTACTGCCCTCCCTCGCCATTCGTCTCTTACCTATTACACTGTGTCCTTTTTATATGCGAACAATTCTGTTACATGTGTTTGTAGGAGGGAATGGTTTTCATTGGTTAACCATAGACTTTGTTTTCTCTTGATGAAGCATTCCTTGAAGTCACAAGTGAAAATTATTTTTGGTTCTTCTCTCATGGTGGAATTGCATAAACAATTTCTTCTCCGAGGTGGAACCGCGACTTTCAATTCAATCCACTTGACAGCAGTCAATCCTTAACGAACATATCACGATATTTGAAAAGGAGGTTCCCAATGATTAGAGTATCTAGAATTGCAAGAATAGCTAAGACGAGGGGTTAGGAGAGCCGCCTGGACTCGATATCAGGCTGAATTAGCCAAGGCGCTCATCCCAGTCATCTCGAACGAATATGGAAGACTGAGGTTTCTGTTTGGCTCTTTCATCCTTGATCATCCTAATGGAGTGCGAGAAATGAACAGGTAAGTCAAAGGTCAGCGTAACGATTTTGTATCAAATCACCTTGAATCGATTCGTGCATCCTCTCCTTCAACACCTAAAACTGCTTGAGGAGTTTTTGCTTCAATTACCTGGAGATGTTGACTAGAATCAGTATCCGAAAGTACAGGCTGATTATACAAAAGAAAGGGGGAAGAAGCCACTCACGTAGTGGTTATCGCAATGAGGGCAATATTCGTCACTCTCATCATAATCAACCATATCCTTCCGGAAAGCCTTCTTGCATTTTTTGCAAATGAAAGTCATTTCATCGGTTTTGCGGAGGGGATGTGATTGGGAATCCGCGTGGCATTGGGGACAGTCGAACCACTGCTTACAGCAAGGTGCTCGAATGGAGACCTGAGCGTTGAGAATATGTTTGCTGGAACGCGAGGTCAAGACACAAGAAAGCGTCCACGAGAAAGTTGTTGGAAAAAACGGACCACATAAAGGCAACGAGGGGACGTGGTGACTGTTCAGGGTCAAGTTTGCACGTGAGCGCTTACCATAAAGTGCTCTGACTTTGACTCCGACCTTCTTTCCAACGAAGTCTCAAAAAAAATGTTCCGGTATTTTCACGAATTCTACGGAATTTCTCAGCTCCTACGTTTCCTAAGGAGAGCTTTCCTGCCAGGATCAGCTTAGTCAGTCTTCATTGCCAACCTTGACATTCCTATGTCCCCCAAAAATGTACTAGAAGTGATAACGGTACATCTCATATCCTCTACAGGTTCCGCAGCTCCTAAATTGTTAGACTCAACACTAACACAATCACGAATCAGCCAAGATTTCCCGTTGCTCCCTGTCATGACAAATCTTCCGACTCGGAAGGGGATGCAGCATCCGTGAAGTCAGACTTTGTCACTATGTAGAACCTCGGAAGAATTTCCTTATCCTTCCTTACTACCGTGCCGAGAGGGGGGATAATCGTCCGTAAAACAACGGACGAGGTGAACAGCAAATCATAATGACGAAGCCTTACCACGAGTCGAGTTCACATCAGAGTCAGAAACTAGATGTTCGACAGCGACGAACCTCATTTTGAGGTTCAGGGGAATTCGTCCTATTGGATTCCACCATAAAAGGGGCATTCTCTGGCACCGTACCCATTCACTCCCATTGAATCCTCTTCAGTCATCCCAGCGGCACTATAATGTTCTGGACCTACGCTGTTGGGAGTTTGGTCAGTCATTTCTTGTTACTCACTCTACCTGTCTCACATTTCACTCCGAATAGATTGCACATTTTGTGTTTAACCGTTACGAACCGCGAGGATTGGCCGCGAGACTTGGCTTACTCTTGGGGATCCCAATCCTCAACTCCCTCCGCATCCATGGATTTGACTTCCTTGCATTATGTTCTATTATTTGCATACACCTCACTATTCTCGTTGGTAGCATTTTGCTCTACCGCGGCAACCCTCGACATCCATTAGGGGCCTTTCCTGGACCCTTTCTCGCTTCCCTTTCCAATCTCTGGATGCTTTATCAGTCCTTAGGAGGGAAACGTCACGTCCTTTTAATGAAGCTCCATCAGCAATATGGAACCCATGTTAGAATCGGTGAGCCTCCATATTCATGTTGTATCTCGAGAATTATGGAACTGGATTTCCTCCAGGTCCAAACATGCTGTCCATTGTGGATGTTGATGCAATTAAAAAACTCCTTCATGACCCGAAGGTCCCTCGTAGCTCGGGTACGTGAAGTTAACTCAACTCTTGAAAACATGTTCATGTTGTTGATGGTTCCTCATCTCCAGGATATAGGTCCCTCGAACCTGACCATATTCCCCCACATGTGCTCAGCTCCCGATCCATTACATGCCCAAACCATCTCAACGCTCATGCTGAACAAAGGGAAAATTGGAGCAAAGGATTTACTTCAACAGCCTTAGAAGACTTCAATGTTCCTTTCAACATTCGCTTGCTCCAACTACTTGAAAAGCTTAAAGGTTACGCTGAGTCTCAGTCTGAACTGAACTTGGATGAGTGGTTCAGACACTTCGTGTGAGCCATATCAGCTACCGCTCCCCTTGATGACATTGGTTGACAGGTCCCACAGGTGGGACTTCATGGGAGATATCGTTTTTGGTGGGGGCTTTTCAATGATGGAAGATGGTAAAGACACAAGCGGATACCAAGTTCTTGTTGAAAAAGCTTTGATGTAAGACTTCCCCATATCGACCGCCAATTCCCATACTGACATTTATCATGCAGGGCACAGACTCCATTGATTTACATTCCCTGGATAAACAATATCATCCCTTATCTCACATTCTTAGGAGATAGTCAACGCAAAATTCTTGAGTTTGCCGAGAAATGCATAATCAAAAGAGGCCAAGGACAACTAGCTTTTAAGGACCTGGTTTACTTCTTCGTACGCAGTCCTTATTTGTTCCATCTCAAGTCGACTAGTACAACTCAAGTTTTTTTAAGGCGAAGGAAGAGGAACCTGAGCATTTACGACCATCGAAAGAAGCAATTGTGAACGACGCGTTTATTGGAATCATTGCGGGAGCTGACACCACCGTTATCACGCTCAACGCGTTGTTTTTCCTCCTCCTGTCTCATCCCGATACACTTCGTACACTTCGGGGAGAAATTGATGCCCTTGACGAGGGAGATCTGAATAACCTGACGCGACTATCCCAGCTTCCTTACTTGAACGCTTGCATGTGAGAGACCTCTACTTATACTTCACAGTGTTTTGATTTCCTTCTAGTGACGAAACTCTTCGTCTGTTCCCGCCTCTCCTCACTCAACTGAGTCGTACACCCGCTAGTGGCTCAGGCAAGATGATAGCAGAACAGTAGGATTCATCATACGCATTTCTAACGTAGTTATTGATGATGCTACAAAACTAGTTTTGTGCCTGATGGAACCACCGTGTTTATGCCAACTGTCCTTTTGGGTAGAGACCCTCGGTATTTCTATCCAAATCCAACTTCGTTCTGGCCCGAACGCTGGTTGACCACGGAGAGGAATGCCAACCCCGAGATTATCCATAATACTCAAGCGTTTACTCCTTTTTCAGCCGGTGTAACTGCATGTTTAGGTTCGGTCCTTTCTTTTGCAGCTGTGGTTCTCCGGACAATTCATGAAAATATCAACAGGGAAACAGCTTGCATATCGCGAACTTCGATTGGTAACTGCCCACCTCCTGCGAAATTTCAATATGAAGCTTGTCTTGAAGGAAGGTGCAGTCCAGCCTCTTGGAGTTGATGAAGTGTTGTTCGAAAGGACTTTGGATTGGGGTACGCTTTCTTTTGAAGAGGGACTCCTTAAAGTCAGTATGGAGAGTCGCATTTGAAGTTGTAATGAACCAGGATATCCTATTACATCATGGGGATGCGAGGAGGATAGAATGAATAAAATTTGTATTTGTGACAGTGACTCGGATCTATGACCAGAGGGTTGAAGCACTCAGCCACGATTTTTCGACGATCCTCCTGCATATTCAAGATACGCGACATGAGATCGTGGAGACACAGGTGTAGGATTGCGAGGAAGTATGAGTCCAGCGCGCCTAGTACTTACTCTCCCTCTACTTAATGTCCGAATAAGCCTTCTCCAGTCTAGAAAGCTGCATGTCGAGAAGAAAGACAGGAGATGCAGACTTGTCTAGGTTCTGAGATGCCACTACCGCCCTGCTCATATCAAGACCAACAAGGGATGGCCATATTTCATCGACCCGGTTTAATGAGACCAGAAACCGACTCTTACGATTTCTTTTCAGTGGATCGACGAGAAAAATGATCTGTGTGAAAAGAAGCTTTGAGTACCAAATATTTTTGTGAGTTCAGAGGCATCTGATTATAGCCGCCGTAAACACAGCTCTTCTCTTTCCACCACGATCATCTCATCACCTTATAATGTCGGAGCCACCGCCACAACTGGATTCTGCAGCACTCCAATCTCTCTTATCCTCATCTTCCTCCACGAATAACGCAAAACCACACGTTTTACTGTCCGAATCTTCGTTGGATGCAGTAACGAACGACGAGAATAAGACCAACTCAACGCGCTTGCTCTGTCCTCGGAAAGAATGTAAAAGTACAATTTTATTGTCAGACACTGCTACACTTGTTTCCCGCGAAGACAACGTAAATGTCAGTCATTTCTGGCACTCCAAGTTTTATAATACTCACGAGAACAAGGTCGAACCCACCCCTCACCCTCAGTTGAATAAAATCACATTGAATCAATGGTGGTTTATCAAAGGCTCCCCAATGAGTTTCGAAAACGTCGGGTTTACGAACAGTACGGGGGAAGTTGGTCCCTCGGGTACGTTATTTACCTTTGCATTCGTTGGTTCTCATCTCTCCAAACTTGCCAATCAGGCAAACCATTAAAACTTCTCACTTGTGCTGAGTGTGACGTAGGTCCATTGGGATGGTGTGAAGAAGGTGGTGATGGAGAGTATTGGATAGCTGTTGAACGTGTAGGATACCAAACGGAGTAGGATAACACGCAATGGTCAGGGGCACCAAGAAAATCTAAGCGACATTCAAATAGAGAGAGCGTTCAAGAAACTTGGTTGTGTTTGAGTTAAATATCATGTTTGGCGTTTGTATAGTCTTCGAGTTCTTGGTCCGGCAGTTTGTACCTTTCGACAGCGTCCTAACCAAGATAAATCAATCGCCCTTATTTGATGTTGAATTTGGTGTGTCATATCATACCTCGTACTTCTTCTCCCATAATGCGCTCTCCTGCTCAAGGCGAACGACCCATCGCTCCAAGTGTTCTACCTTGATATCAGCCCGTCTGAGCCTAAGCAGCGGAAGGATACGTTACTACCAATAAACTAAGTGAAGAACAAGGAGTGAACCAACTTCTCAGTGGACTCTTTCAAATTATTCTTTTCTCGAGACAACTCTTCTTCTAATAGCTGAATCTTTTCAGCCATTTCCTTATCGCTCTGATCTCTATTATCTTCTTTTAAATTTTTCTCGTCTAATTCTGAGGTGGCCTTCATAAGTTCCACGTCTAGAGTCGCGAGTCTGTGCTGGAGTTGCACGACTTCTTCTTCGAGGCTTTTACATTTGTTTTCAGCTTCTTCAGCGCGTAGGGCATTAGAATCTGATTCTTCCCTTAGTTGCCTTATTGCCTGTTTATAGGGATAGTTATCAGTAACATCGCTTCCGTCCCTGTGGAATGTATTGCGACGCGATTCCTGTTGTCTCGTTAGGCTGTGAGCAAAAGAACACTAACTTGGGCGATTCTCTCTGTCATGCTTGTATAAAACAGGTGAGCGCGCGGGTATTGGGTAAGAGAAGGGATAGTGGAGTTCGCGGTGGTCCGAGGCAAGTGGGAGAAGGACACGAGGTACAGTATGATCCGAGACAAACAGGGTATGCATCCCTTTGACCGAAGCACAAGAAGAACCAAGGTGGGCTTATCTTTTCCCTTTAGTTTCCTTGTACGCCGTGCATTCATCCTAATCGACGTTTATGCATCGGAGGTTAGAAAAGACCTTGGAAGAGTTTAGACCAGCTGTTCTTCTTCTTCGTCTTCTGCTTGGGATACACGGAAGGCTCGGGTTGTTTAACAGAGGCAGCTAAACTCTTTAGGCGCTCTAGATGGAATTCGCACCCTGGAGACTGGTCGTTATCCAAGAGTTTACAGCGTCAGGCATCAGAGTACAAGTAGAGTATTCCAATGTGCCCTTTCCGCTCAAATTTATCTCAGACGTCCTGTTTCATCAATTCTACTTCGTATTAATCATATCATATCATGTAAATTTAAAGACACACACGGTTTGAAACAACTGTTGCTGACTCTTCCTCGCATGAGGAGATAGGCGTACATGAATTCTGACACCAAGGTCTGTTTTGGTTCATCCTCTGCACCTCTCTCGTTCCCCACAGAGAGCTCTCTGATCTCATTTTTCAATATGACAGAACGAGCCACGAATGTCCTTCTCCTTCTGTCCCATCGACCAGTGAAACAAAACAAAATTCGAGTGACAACCACTACTATCCCAGCCCCGCACAGATGTACTAGTATGTGCCGACGTCTTGTGTGCGGAAGATTTTGAAGCCAGGGTTTAAAAACTGAAAAATTGTTAAGTGAATGAGACCGAGAAATTGCCACTCTCACCCACAGCTCAAGGAAGAGATGACGAAGACAAGAAAGTTACCAAACGCAGGAGAAGGGAAGTCAAAAGAAGTTGAGAGTTATCAGGGACTATGGATGAGGAAAGTGTGACACGGAAGATTGCGTTGATAAGGAGGACGTCATGCTAGCTAAGGCAAGCTTGGAGGGGGCGAACGAAGCATTTGAGGATTATTTTCACACTTGAATTGTTATAATGGAACTTTGCCTGTCAAGCCTCAGACAGATCGATGTCAAAATAAAGGATCTTGAGGGATGTCAACTGTGTAAAAAAGGGAAGGCTTCGATTGGAGAGCAACTACAACAGGTGGAAAAAAGTAGAAGCAGGAGCTTCAGGGGCACTGGATCATGTAGAATTAAATTTAAATGCCATAGCTCAAGACGCAGCTCAATTTGATCTTTGTTTCTATGCCTATTCCCCCTATTTCTTTAAAGTGCCTTGTTTCTAGGTGGATACATCGCCCCACCAATTTCAATCATAGAAAATGTCCGTCGAGGCAGGGAGAAACATATTGGGTACCAAATGGAATGATATAAGGAAGTAGGGGGTCCGAACGAACTAAGGTAGTAAATATAATTCGTATGAAAAGGGGAGCGAAGTCTGAAAATCGTCGTGCACGTTTGTAGGAACATAAGCTAGAGGCTGTCAATTTGGCTTGCAAGTTCCTCAAGGTCTTTCTTAGTGTTCTGGTGCGCTTGACGTTCATCCTGGCCAAATGATATAAGCATGAGATGCAAAATGAAAGTAGAGGCAATTGTATTACTTCGTATTTCTTCTCCCACGTATCCCGCTCGGCTTCGACGCGGGCGACTTGCTTCTCAAAGTGTTCTGCTTTGACATCAACCTGTCTGAGTCTAGAAAAAAAAACATGATTAGTAAACGAGCCATCCAATGTCAAACGAGTGACTGACTTTTCGACTGTCTCTTTTAAATTCTTCTCTGCCTGATCCAACTCCTCCTCCAACAACTGAATCTTCCGGGCCATACCCTCCCCATCCATGCTTCTCTGATGTCCATCCGTCTCTTTCTGCTTCGCCTCTCCTAATTTCGCTTCAGCCTTCTCGAGATCCGCATCCAATACCGAGAGCTTGTGCGTGTATGACGTGATCTCTTGTTCGCGCTCAAGGAGCTGCTGCTCGAGCTTCTTCACTTTGTTCTCGGCCTCTTCGGCGCGCGAAAAGTTGGCGTCTGCTTCGTCGCGAAGCTGAGTTAGTTTCTGGAAGCAATAGGAAAATGGCGTTAGCTTGAATTCCATATAGGAGCACATAGGGCGCGACGGTGGGGAGACTGATCGACGTCCCCTGCCACAAACTGTATACGAAAGGTGGTTGAAACTGACCTTGGCGATTCTGTCTGTCATATCGAGAATTCAAATCAGAAGATTATCCGCGCAGGTGCAGTGTATGCGGGGGATAGAGGATGACGATCGTCGTGGTCCGAGGTCAAGTTGTGCTATCAGCACGGGTGCTTTTGATGCTTCTTGTGTCTTGCACTCATCATCAAGCTGCAAGCGCAGCCCTTGTTTCCTTGGCGCCCAAAATGATGAGCAATATGTTGCGTGGTATCGTTTGAGGTTTATTGAGGGTTGATATTCCGAGGCACATACTTCACCAAAATCCAATTTGGCTTGATATTTCCGTGTCAAGCTCTCAAACTGGATCCACTCCCTTCTTGTGTTCTCGTTCCCTGGTTAAAACGGGTTTCTTTACCCATGAGATTCCCTTGAATGTTACTTCTTTCATTATTTTTGAATAGGTCCTTCATGTTCAATAAAAGTCGCCTAGACTCTCGACCGCGTTTGTCTATGTTCAATTCGAGAGATCATGTCGAAATTCTCGCTGAATTAAAATTTTGGGGTATCCTTGACGAAGTCACCTTCTTTTACCTCCATTCAAGCCTTCTATTCTAGCTTAGCCCTGGAATAACGTCAGACAACAGACGTTGTTTCACCTTTGAGTGTATTGAGCATCCGGGCTTGGTCAACCTCATCTGCTATGACCTTCATCTCTTCACCGATCTAACTGTTCAGCACCGCTTTCAAAGGATTCAGGTGTACTCTCACTCGTCCAGTCGGTACATGGGCTCCATTCATTCAACATGAGTGACATCTCATTAAAATCGCTAAGCTCACAAACTTGTCCTGTCGATGAACTATCACCAGCATCCCTTCCTTTGCAGCCATAATTTTCCGCCCCAATTTGGATCAATATCGCTAGCCATTCCATCCCACAGACGCAAACCCCCAGTCCCGTAAAATGAAGAAATGGTGGGAATCTTTTGAGATACAACCCCCAAAACCGTGGCCAGGTTTGGAATCCCTGCATCCTCAATATCATTACACTCTCGAAAGATGATCCCAAAGTCCCAAATATTCCATTTGAGGAGGCTTTCGCTGATAGACAGTGCCTGAAATTCTTCTACCAAGGTTTTACATTTAACCTAGGGCGAACAACGGTTAGTCAAGAGCCATAGGAAAAATGTACTCGAAAACTTGCCTGAAGTATACTACTGGTCCATTTCCAGTTGTTGTGATATTCTGCGAGAAGGGCGAGTGTTCGGAGGTTTGGTGTCTTGGACGCGAGTGTTCCTAGGATTTTCGGGCAGAAAAATTCAAATTCAATTCCCAAATACAACCTTTCCAACTTTCTCAAAGTCATCTCCGGAAACAGGTCAACTGGGTCACCTGCCATTGTGTGATAGCTCAACCTAGTGATCTCAAGTATCACTAGTTGTTCAGCTCTCCCTACGAGAGCAAAGAATTCAGGTACGTCATGGCAAAAGGTGAGATCAATTCTGAGCTCAATAAGCTGAGCGATGTTGAGACCTCGAAAACCTTCGAGCGATGGAGCCGGGTTGAGATGCAGGACCTTGAATTGGGAGACATGGTTGGTAAGGAGAGGAGTAAAAGGAATAGATGTAGGCCACGTCAAGTTGGTCGAAGTCGCGGTACCTGTCGCTGTCCATTTGAACACTTTCAGAGCAGGATGGGTCAGAGCGTTCACAGTATGCGAGACAAAACGGTCATCATGCAGGCCAATAAGGTGGTATTGAATTTCCTGGAGGAGAGGAGAGCTAGATATGATGTTCCGAACCTGGGATTCGAAGTTGTCCATGTAAGTGATATCCAGACGAAGTCGAAAAGTGTGAAGAGCTGGCAATGCAATGTAAGTCTCCTCATCGTTTCCGGGCAGTAGGGTTAGGCTCGGGTTCATAATAGCAAAGTGCAAAGAGAGTACAGTCAAGCGGGATGAAGTGACCTTCAAGGCAAGGTCTGCGTTTGGGCCCCATCTTCCACGCGGCTCGGTCGGCATGCTAATCTCAACTTCTTCCACAGAAGTTAAGGAAGGCAGCAGGGTTGCTGTCTTCACATTGACGTTCCATTCGTTGTCCCAAATTGTAGGAGTTTCGGATGGTAACAGGTCGTCCTCCCGGTTACGTTGGAACATCCGCTTTAGGAACTGCTTGGACTTGGTCTTGGACTTGAGGACGGGAATGAGTTTTGGAGCTTGATAAGTGGATGGAATTTCCACAAGAGGCATGACGCAAAGCTTTTTTGACTCGAAAGGCATGGAGTCTAATAAATTCTATGAGGATGGCTCAAAACAAGAGGAGTCAATGTGGGAAGTACTTCGCCAAATTCATTCGCTTGCCCAAGATTTCTATCTCCTTTTCCACATTAGAGTCGTTCAAAACGGCCACCAGGTCCAGAGTCCTGAACAAAATGTCTCGACATATATCTGCGAAAATATGATTGACGCGTTTCGCCACATGTAATGAGCTAGGAGGAAGGTAGACAAGTATCTGGACCCAAATTTCGGTGGGCAGTGGTGGAAGCATGAGCAGCAGCAGCAGAATAACCTGAAGAGGCCAATTACGTGCAATTCTTCGTCGAATACCAGCTGTTATGTGATGGACGTTGTGGGCAGGTTGACTCTTGCCGGCGCCACTCCGTCGAATTTATCATGTCTGCGTGTACTGCCTTCAGGTGCGGTTATTCCCAAACTCCTTGAATTTCAGAATGCCGTAAAAATGAGTGTTCACAACCAAGCTGAAAGCTGTATATTGATAGAAGTCCATCATATTTATTGGATTCTGCACATCTGTACTCTTTTCACTCCTTTGGACTCATAACGGGACGAATTTTTAACGGCATGCGAGCTCCTCTCTCGATCTGCCCTTCCACAACCGGGACCGTAACAATCACATTCTCGTGCCGAATCTTTGTTGTCTCTGGGACCCACTCAAACTCGAAGCGTCGTATTATTTCCGTCAGGAACGATTGATACTCAAGCAGTCTAGAACAAAGATCGTCAGCACCGTGCAAGTCGAAGGGCTGATTACAGAAGACCTACGCAAATCTCCAACCTGGCAGGCAATTACATACAGTCAGCATTGAATACTACTCAAATGTCGTCAATAGTCTTACCAATGCAGGCGCGAGTACCACCTAGCACCAAAATTGGGTCAGAGATATGATAAGACGGTGAAAGGTTGTAGTAAGCTCACCACCAAACGTCAGAACGTTACCGTAAACACCAACCGGGGCACCAAACGTGTTGATTTTCTGGTTCAAGAACCGGTCGGGGTTGAACACATCCGCGTCGCTGCCAAAGACATCTTTATTCCTGCAAGATATTAGTTTGTGGGAGAAAGGACCGAAGAACAAATTATACCTATTGAAGCTTGAAATGGATGTCAGGATACTCGTTCCTTTGGGAATGTGCAAACTATCGACAACTTCGCCGGTGACAGTGGTGAGAGGTCGAGACAATGGGAGGACTTGGTCAATTACTGATGTTCGCCAACCCCAGGAAACCGCAGGGTGAAACCTAAATGCCTCCTGTCGTAGAGTCAAATTACATAATGTCCCACCCTCAAAGTAGAAGAGAATTACTTTCGTGAATGCAGATAGATACTCCATTTTTTCAAAATCCGACCAGGTGAATATCTCTTGACCAGTCTCTCGTATCCTTTTGTAATGGGCATTGACCTCGTCACGCAAGCGCTTTTGGATTTCTGGTCGACGCCCGAGCTCGAAGAGAGACCAAGAAAGTGCAGTAGCCTGGAATCGTCTGTCAGAAACTTCTAGAGCAGGTACCCAACAGAATGCAATCTGCGTACGGTAGTTTCATGACCTAACGAATTGATAAGTGAGCGGTGGTCTTGTTATATGTATAATAAAGGTACCTGCGGTTATGATGGTCCTATTGAGCGTTAGTTCGACGAGCGATAAAAACACAGTTGTAGACTGACAGCATTTGGGCATGCAAATCGTAATCTGACAAGCGAGACTTTGAATCTGTCGTCTCGTTCGCCTTGACTAAAATGAATGAGTACCAAAAGGAAGATATTGTACACAAAATGACGCACTGACCAAGTAAACTGAATATATCCCTTTTACCTTTACCCAACCTTAACTCCTCCCGTTTACCTTGCACCAATTCTTTCGCTATGCTCATTCCGAGATCACGGGTCTGGCGTCCAAATGCAAACAGGCTGGAGTGATTAACGTAGAAGGAAACAAGCCACTCGGGGGCGAACTCCAGGATATTCTGGAATATAATCGTTAGGTCAGATGGCGATCCGAAGCTTTTCGTCCTGAAAAAAGGGGGAAAAAATGAGCAAGTCCTCATTTCAGGAAATTTTTATTACGAACGCGACAAGGGAAATTGCTTTTCTGAGCTGATTCTGGGTGACTCCGTCATTGAGAGCGTTGAATTCGTAATCAAAAGCAGCGTGGCCAATCACATCCAGAGTGGCGCCAGATATGGCGACATTCACATCGATGGTCACAGAGTCTTCCCCTCCGAGGCGTGCCTGCCAAAGGTCGCAAACCTGGAGGATCCATGGTCATACGCAAAGACCTTGAGGCTGCAGATTTAACAGGCTTACCTTGGAAGCGTATTCGATAAACAAAGGTACATGAGCTCTTGTTTCGGGAAACCCAAAGGCTGGTGTATTGATGCGCCTCTGAAGGCGATGCTCCTCACCTGAGGAATCAATATGGGCCGAAGCATATTTTGTGAAATCACTAACCATCAGCAATTGTCAAACCTCCGCCAAGGAGAACCTTCGTCAACTGACGTCGAATTGGATGCTTTTGATACTTGTAGCCGCTGTTGTAAATAGTTTGAAGTGCCCTACATCAACCCAGGGTTAGACGACTTTTCTAAAGGGAAGCTTGAAACGTGCTTGGGATCGTTGACGAGGAGGGCTGAGGACTGAAAAAAAAATAGAAACAGTAGTTCTTGTAAATAATGACGAGAGAACCTTACCCCAAAAGCGCCGTGGAGTCTAACCACATTCCCATATTCTGCAGTCCACTTGGCATCAGCCTGGAAAATTGGTTGAACGCGGCAACTAATTTAAAACAGTAATCAACACTTACCACACCGGCTTCCGAGCGAAAATATTGTCCCATATTGCCTTTTTCGAATTGAGAGACTCGGTAGGAGTGAAACGGCAGTCCCTAACCTAAGAGCCAAGATTCGCGCTCTGGCCCACGAATATAGTGAACATTTTTCCTCTTCCAGCGCTTGAAGATCAATGTAACAGCAAAAACGCAGATAAGCACAGCAACAGCTAACTGTTGGTGAAACGCAAGCATGGGGTCCTTATTCTCCACATTGTTCGGGGGAGCATTAAATTTATAGTAACCTGTTCAGTCATGAGATCTGACCAAGCATCCACCGAAAGGTGGAAAAAGAAGCAGAGTCAAAGCTGCTGACGCAAAAAACCGCCCGTCTTCGGTGTCCGGGAATATGCTACAGCGAAGAACTTGACAAAGAACAAGAAAAGAAGACAGTCGCGTGACAGTTGTGAGAGAGAGCTCCGAGAATACGGACGCGTGACAGCAAGTGGTTACAGAAGGCACATTGAGCCAGAGGAGCGAGCATTTTGAGTTCCAACCAAGACATCCATGTCCGACATACCAAGGTGGGCGAACCAATTGCTGAAGTAGTAGGGTCAAAAAGGAACGCGCGTAGATCATTACCATACCCAAGAAAAGCGTCTCCCCCAACGCAATCACTAAGTTAAAAAAAAGTTCTCGGACCAACAGTCTTCCCTTGAGCGAGATATTAGTTCCTGGTGTCTTCCTTGAATGGGATTCCCCAAAAATGGGGCTGTTTCCAACCGCTATTCTGATGAACCCCCCATTTGCTCAAGGTTTTGAAGCCTGTTAGCTGACAACAGTCTTTCACCAATCGATACACCCCTCTTTTATAGAGAGCCCCCATACCATACCAGAAGTAAACAGACGAGAGTGATGGGAGTTGGGTTCGGAAGCGGATCGTTTGGCGTTCCTTCTTGCACTCACCTGGATTTTTATGCCTTGATAGAATTCGTCTGTGACGCGACTCGGTGTACGTTCGTTCCACATTCTTTACAGTTGTGTTATAATTCAATGGTTCCCAGTGCAAGTGAAGAGTGCATGTCCTCAACGCATTCCAGCTATGGCATCGTCAATCGCGTTTTTCGTCCCTCCATCCTCACGCCCGTCTCGTCACAACTCCTCCCAAATTCGTCGGGAACACCCTCTCTTCTCTCCGAAGGTGGCAGGCAGTCGTTTCGATGCGAAAATTCAGCCTAGAACGGCCTGAAACGAACGCGACATTCTGCCTCGACTAGCCAGAAGGAATATCTCACCCCAATGTTTCTATCCGTAGTCCAAATGCGTTGGGCCGTGAAAAGAATGTACTTTCGCAGCTCCTTCGTCTTCTCGCAGTTGATCTTCGACCACCGGGTCCACAATTACTCGCGAGGAGGTCAGCGTTGCAAGCAGGCGAAGGGACTTCTTACCGGAGTAACAATGGTGGGAAACCTGCACTGAGCAGCGGATTTGCTTTGGCCTAAGGACCAAAAAAATTCGGTGCAATTGATTCTGGTTGACCCAGCTATCTGGAGTGGTGCGTTGAATTACCCTACATCATTTTGTGGATTTTGAATTCTTACGTCCCCACATAGACTTATGGCCCTTTGCGCGACATCTGCTCTGATCAGCGGTAGCCTCAAGCCGTTCACGATTGCCGGATCAGATAGTAAAGGGACCACGTCTACAGAAAACTCCACCGCCTCAGTGACGACCTTCTAAGAATTGCAGCCCCCGTCCCCCTCTTGCCTTTCTCATGCCACAATCATACCTGCAGTGGGTCTGCTGTCACTGTCCACATGTAGCGTCCGCCAAGCGACAGCAAACTACCAAAACCAATGACGCAGCTTGCCTTCAGCTTTCTTATTTCGCTAAGGGCTTTGCTCACCCTTCCGGATTTCCTTTTGATTCCCCATCAAATCTCAGAATTCTGGGGTACCAATTTGTGCGAACGGTCTTGGCAGTTGCTCTACGCTTGAGCTGCATGTCCGCCGGTGCTATTCCGTGAATGCTTCATGATAGCCCGGCCAGTGTGCTGATGGCTCATACGAATCTATGTTTATGATGGATGTGCGTCTTCAATACTCCTTTCAAGTGTCTTACGCTGACTATCGTCGAAGTGGTAAGCAAGGCGCCTTCACCATTTTGTACCTCTCACTAGCCTAGGACTTGCTTATTCTGATTCTGCACGGAAAGGTTTAGAGTAGGATAGATTCCTTGTGCTTTTCCCATACACCTACGGCTTCAATTGCCTTTCCCGTGTAATGTCCTGTTGTCTTTGGTCTCTATCAGTTGCTAGCTTGCTCTCTTCTTTTAATTTCACATTTTTCCTACCATATCTTTACATTTTAAAGTCATGATTGTGCATTGTTCATATATGGTTTGGTTGATCTCATTAGTGATATGAGGTTTGAGAACTTTCAACCGATAATGGGAATGTATCTTCATCAATTTCTGAAGGCAGAGATGACAACAGAAGGGACAACAGCATAACATCGATATGTCAGTGCGTCTCAAGTAACCGCATTAGCTGTCATCGTTTCCGGCCCTCAAGAACTCAAAAGTGAAAGCCAGGTGCAAGCGCAATAACCAACAAAAACTCATGTCGGGGAACAACCTTGTTGAGCCATATTGCTGCAACTTAGCGAAATGCAGTGACAAGCGTCGGGTTGAACAGCAATGAACTGAAGAAATCAGTGGCATAGTCACGAGAGCTGATATCAACCTGGAGCCAACAATCTGTATAGCGGCCAGGCAATGACCAGCTCTAAAGGAAGGGGCTGGGTTGAGTAAACACTGTCTCGGTTACATTGTTATTGGATATCTGGTTGTGGAGGAATGAGGTTTGAACTAACGGGACATGAGCTGCCGAAAATCAGCATACAAAGGGGACCTAAAAACTACAGGTCTAAGCAAATGTCATTGATCTGGTCATGGCAAGTTCTCCCTTCTCCTCTGGAGCCACAACTCGCCACCCCAATTCTCATCAATGGTATCTTCCATTCCCCCCCACAAGTTCAGCGTCCCTGTCCCATAAAAGGACACGATAGACGGAATACTTTGAGCAATAGCGCTCAAAGCTGCTCCCAAGACGAAAATTCCAATGCGAAATTCTCCTCTGTATTGGCGAAAATAGATCCCGAAATCCCACAGCTTCCATTCTACGAGCGAATTATGGACGGTGGAGAGGCGAAACTGCTGTGGTATGCCTCGACATATGTTCTACGGGTCCACGATATCAGCCGATGAGAATTGACTTTTGGGGAAGAAAGCTTACCTCGACATCCTCCGTTTTCCAGCTGTGACTATTCCAAGGCTCAAAGAGAAGGACAAGTTTTTGAAGGTTAGGTATCTTGGAAGCCAAAATTCCAAAACTTTCGGCGCTTAAGATATTTAAATCACTCCCGAGGTACAGGCTTTGGAGACGACCCAAACCCGAACTAGGAAGCAAGTTTGCCATATCGCTACCTAAGTGAACATAAAATCCAGTAACCTCAAGTATCGAGAGCTGTTCAGCGAGAGCTAACAAGCTGAAAAATTCAGCACCATCCCGATCACCAAGGTCAACTCTGAGTTCAACGAGCTGAACAATGGCTAAGCGGCGAATTGCTTCAAGAGAAGGGGCCGGATTGAGGTGGACCACATTAAATTGAGTCGCGTGGGCGGAGAAGAAAGGAATCAAAGTAGCCGACACTGGCAGATATTCGATTGGACTAGTTGTTGTCCATTTAAACACCTTCAAATGATGATAGGATGGAGCAATAAGAGGATATGACCCAATATTGTCGTTATGATTGTAGCTGTTGGAATGATATTGGACTTCTCTGAGCAAAGGAGAGTCAGTGACCATTTGTTGAGTATAGGAATGAAGATGGTGAGTATGGCCCCCAATTGAATAAAGCCGAAAGATGATAAGAGCGGGAAAGGAGATAGAACCTAATTCGACACTGGGACTTGAAGGGAACAGAGGACGACTAGTTATGAGTGGATTATCGAGGGAGAGTACTGTTAGTCGAGAGGCTGCCAACTTCCATTGACTGTCGATGACTGGGTCCCATCTGACCCACTGAAGATCGCCACGGATTCGCATTTCTGACAGAGAGGTGAGATATGGGAACAGCGAAGCGAGTTCCAAGGCCACCTCCCGTGCCTTGTCTGGAGTGTAGCGTGATTCGGCCTGGTTGAGTCCATCCCTCCGCTTCTGAAAGAGCCTCTTCAAGAAATCTGTCGGTTTTGACTGGGGCTCTGCCGGAGTGGTATAGTACGGGATATAAGCAATGGGAAATATATAAAGTTTCTTGATGAGTCGAGGACGAGATCTGGTCGAATGCTATGGATTACATCGGCAGCACTTCAATTTCACACGCACCTTGCCCGCTTTAGCTGTTTCCTCAAGCCTTCCAGCGGCTTATCAGCAGTGGTACCAGTGAATAAAGGATCAAGGTCCAACACCCTGAAAAGAAGGTCTCGACAGATCTCATTGAACAAATGATTGACACGTTTCGCTAATTCCAAGGATGGGTTAGGGAGCAAGGCAAGGACTTGGACCCAAATTTCCGGAGGTAAGGCTGCTGGCATGGAAGGTGACTAATTTAGACGTGTTCGAGGATATGAACAAGATTTTCGGATTTCGAGTGATTTCGATAGCAGTCAATATCTGTGGACACGGATGGTGATGGGGGTTGCGTTTATGCTGCCACGAGCGCCTCTTATCCTGTGGACGCGCACAATTTCCTGTGGCTTATACAAAAAAAGACATTTCATGAAACGCTTGAAATATCATATAGGAGAGCATATATAACCATTCAAAAGATGATATGACATAGACAAGCTCAAAACAGCGAAATGGATAAGAAATGACCTAGTTTATAATGTACATTCTGAAACTACTATGACCCTGTTGTATCAAACACGTCAATGAACATCCCAAAGAAAAAGGAAGAAAAATATACGATAGGCTAAACAGCAGTCGCCTGGTGTTTCGGTGAATATGGAATATGAGCCATGCATGTTCAACATTCTCCATCTTCATCTAAACATCGCTACGCTAATTGAACGGGTCTGTGTCCAGCTAGAATGGGATAGACTTCCCTCCCTCCTCCTCTTTCGCTTTCAATTTCCCCTTCCCAACATGCATGGGCGCGTAACAAAGAGTCAGAACCATGAATCCAAGAAGGTAGTTTTCTGAGCGAAAAAAAGAGGCGTGAAAGAGGCATGTAGCATCGGAACACACGCAGTGCATGATCATTGCGGGGTAATGAAAGAATTGCCACGGACGACTTCAAACTAACAGAGCTTCATCAGTGAACATGAGACTGGAAGGGTGGGATTCCCTACATCAAAAGATTTCATGTTCCTCCACCAGCCAAATAGAGGAAGGCAGAATCGACTACTGTACTTATCGTTCTTCAATAGGACAAGGGACTGGGGATAGGTTTCCGCTTGGCCTGTGAAGGAGGCCGGACGTTTTGTAGGCTGAGGTCATATGGTCTATGGCTGTGGTTGGCCGTGAATTGAGACTCTGCATTTGACCTATGTAAAGCACGCATAGAGAGAATTCGTTCATTTGGGCGGGGCGGGACCGAAGCCAAGAATGTCCTGAACGTCATGCTAGAAGGACGAAAGGATTTTCAAGTCCAACGAATAGTGGGAAGAGGAGGAATCGAGGGAAGGGTCTTGTATAATGAGCAGTCTGTTGAAGGGTTGACAGCATACAGAAGCAGCAGGATGAGATAAAGTGCTGGACAAGGGAACCCTAACGAGACATAATAGGCGTCCTGACCGGTATTATTCCACCAAATTGACCGCAATTCATAGTAAATGGCTTGCCAACGACCGGAATGGATGAACCTGGGTTGAGGAGAAGGCATTGTTATGCAAGCGGCGGATATGCAACGCGTATTCTTTGATTTAGGGGTGGCCACAGCACCAGTAGAAATGATGCGAGAAGGGAAAGGAGATGAGAATGGAGCGGAATACGTTGCCAGGATGCTGCACAAACGAGTTCGACGTTTGCGGGGTCATGGTAAAAAGCAAGCCTTGACATAGGGATCAAATTGCATTTCCACCCCTCTTCATGCATTGTGTTCGGCAACGGGTAAATGAGATATTTAATTTTCACTTTATCGTACATATGCGTCCCTTTTTAACGAATATAAGGAACAGCGTCTCTTGGCCATCCAGGTTGTCTCCGATTCCAGAGCTCGCCTGCCCAATTCTCATCAATATCATTCTCCATTCCAGCCCATAATCTCAAACTTCCTGTCCCATAGAAAGATGTTATAGACGGAACCCTTCGAGAAATCGCCATCATGACACTTTCAAAGTCAATAATTCCGCCGGTCCAGTTTCTAAACAAGATCCCAAAGTCCCAAAGTTTCCATTTGGGAAAGGAAGTGGTCACAGCTGAGAGATTAAATTCGTATAAGAGACCCTCGCATTTAACCTGAAAAAGGGAGATAAGTCAGATAGTTGTGAGAGAATTTTGAAAAAATATGCTTACTTGAAGGGATGCTGGTGTCCAGTGGGCACTATTCCAAGGTTCAATGAGAAGAACCAGCTTACGCAGGTCGGGAATCTTGGACGCCAATGCCCTCAGAGTCCTAACATTAAAGAACTCTAACGCAATGCCCACATGCAGTTTCCTTAGTCGACCTAGTCCGACCTCGGGAAACAGGGTAGCTGGGTCATTTGCAGCGCTGGTATACCGAAAACCAGTGACCTCCAGCGTCACAAGGTTTTTAGCTTGAGCGATGAGACTGAAGAAGTTAACGCCATACTCCTGAGCATTCAAGTCGACCCTGAGCTCCACAAGCTCTCTGATATTCAGGCTTTCCAGAGCAGCAAAAGATGGGGCTGGGTTAAGATAAACCACGTCAAATTGGAATATATGGGAGGTGAAGAGGGGAGTTAATGGAAGTGGCGCTGCCCAAGGTTGGAGCAGAGGGCTCATTTGATTCGAAAAAGTCCATTTGATCGTCTTCAAATTAGGGTGCGTCGTCGGGCCGATAGGAAATGGGGGAACATTGTTGTGAACGATGGAGCTGGTGAGATGGTATTCAATCTCTGTGAGGAGAGGAGAGCCGGAGATGATCTTCCGAGCACGAGATTCGTAATCGTCATTGGGATTAATTTCCAGGTGAAGCCGAAGAATTTGAAGAGCAGGTAAAGGGATATTTGTCTCGTCATAGTTAATGGGAATAAGACCAGGGCCTGAGATGACTGGGTACTGCAAGAAGAGAACCGTTAAATGGGATGCTGCGACATTCAAAGCAAGCTTCGCATTTGGGCCCCACACCTCATACCATATGGACGAATCGCCAATAAAAAGTTCTTCGAGCGACGTCAACGATGGTAACAAGGTAGCTAGCTCAGTGTCTACCTCCCAAGCCTTCATGTAGGACGGATGAATCCCGTTGCGCCCGATCGGAGCCGGTGATGTGTCTGTTTTCATGAAAAGCCGCTTCAACATTCGAACGGGTTTCGCCAGCGGATTTTTCGGGGTGTAGTATCGTGGAAGCCTCACCGTCGGCATAAAGCGAACTTTCTTGATAAGATGGGTGTGATTTCTTGGAAGAGATATTGAACTACCAAAAAGGGGATATATGTCATCAACTTACCTAGCAATGCTCAAACGTTTCTTCAGAATGTCAAGTTGTTTGTCCACATTATCGTCTGTGAATATAGGGACAAGGTCTAGGACTTCAAATATACGGTCTCTGCATATCTGGTAAAAAACGCGATTCACGCGTTTCGCCGTGTCCAAGCACGTATAGGGAAGGAAGGCTAAAATGTGAGTCCAGAGTTCCGGAGCTAAAGTTGGGGACATGAATTGTGAAAAGAAGATGATGTGCTAGAAGCGCGCTGCCAGGATCCAAGGTGCCTTGTTGTGTCCGGTAAATAGCTGTACAACACAGCATGTGACCGGAGTCAAGAACAAGCTAGCGGCGAGCGCTTCTCTGGGGTTTCTACATGTTTCTACACTCTCTCACCGTCTACACGTGAAAGACTAGAGCCGCTCACACCATACTATTCTAACAGACTCCCCAGTACAATCGCATTTCACAGCCCATGGGCAACATTTTGATCAGTAATTTATCTAATAAGACTATGCATTGGCTCTGGTTACAGTTAAGGTATCAAAGCTCCATCATATTAATCGCAGTCCATAAGTCACAAAATTTGCGAAGTAGGGGAAACCGGACAAATAAAAGACCAATTGACTTTTCACAGCCTCAGCTCTTGACACCTAGGTTCGTCGGAAGAACTACATCTACTCAACATATACAGATAATTACCACGATTTGGTCAAAAAAAATTAAGTCAAGGAATATGTTCAAACCAAAACGGTGCCACTCCAGCCTTTCGGTTTCCTTTGGCTCCACAACTCGCCACCCCACGTCTCACTGATTTCATTCTCCGTCCCATTCCACAAACTAAAACCCCTTGTCCCATAGAAAGAAGCGATGGAGGGTACCCTCTCAGAAATGGCCATCAAAACTCGCCGAGAGTCTCGAATTCCACCACCCCAATTTTGGAAAAGAATACCAATGTCCAACAATTTCCAATCTGACAAGGATTTATCAAGAGTCAAGAGATGGATTTCACGGGACATAGCATCGCATTTGACCTAAATGGAGAAGAACGGCCATTGAATCACGCCCCAAAATGTTACTGGAGTCGACTTACTCGAAGTGTGGATTGCGTCCACTGGTCATTATTCCAGGGTTCCATGAGGAGAACAAGTTTCTGAATATCAGGAGTCTTTGACGCCAAAGTTATCAAGCTCTGGGCGTCGAAGAACTGGAATGCAATCCCTAGATATAGGTTCCTCAGTCGGCTAAGTCCCGTTTCAGGGAACAGATTGACTGGGTCGTTTGCAACAGTCGAACACTGGAACCCAGTGACCTCCAACGTCTCAAGCTGTTCAGCATGCGCAATGAGAGCGAAGAAATTAGCCCCATCGTCACGGCGATTGAGATCGACTCGAAGCTCGACCAGCAGGCCAATGTTAAGAGCTTCAATAACTTCAAATGCTGGTGCCGGATTGATGTGTACTACCTCGAATTGGGGTGCATGAGCTTTGAAAATGGGAGGCAAAGTGATAGATGCCGCAAACTGATGCAAGGGATCTATCTCATTCGCTATAGTCCATTTGAACACCTTTAATCGAGGGTACGCTAGAATTTTTCGAGGAGAGGAAAAGGTAATGCCCTGAAGCCCATGACTGACCACATGATAATGGATTTCACTGAGGAGCGGGGATCCGGAGATGACCTGAGAAACGTGATGGTCTTCAACGTTGATGCCGAAGGTGCCAAGGAACACCTTCAGGATACGAAGGACGGGTAGCGCAACGGAGGCGAAATTGTTAGTGGAATTACCGTAGCTGTTTTCGACGATTGGATATTGGAGAGAGAGAACTGTCAAACTATGAGCAGCTACTGTTAACGCATTTCTTGGATTCGGGCCCCATAATTCGGGCCACATGATAGTGTCACCTATGGCTAGTTCATGGAGCGACGTGAAAGAGGGTAGCAAAGAACCCAGCTCGCGGTCAATCTCTTGCGACTTCAAATAGAGATTTAAAACTCCTGGCTGCATGTCAGGAGTAGGGCTCGACTTCTTTTTTCCAAAAATGCGCTTCAGGAGTCCAACACGTTTCACTCTCGCAACTTTCGCCTGTGTAACTGGCGGGGTGTAACCGACTGGGGGATTTGTCATACCCATGAAGCGAACCTTCGTGATGAGGGGAGTGTGGGCTCTATTAAATGAATTAATTCGGCAGGGATAAAGAGCGATAGAGCCAACCTACGTAGCTAGGCTCAATCGTTTCTTCAAAATCTCAAGCTGTTCGCCCACATTATCACCGGTGTAAATTGGAAAAAGGTCCAGGAATTCAAATAGATGGGCCCGGCAAATGTGATAGAATGCCCGGTTAACTCGTTTCGCTTGGTTTAGTGACGTATAAGGCAGGAAGGCCAGAACCAGGGCCCATAATTCAAGAGGGATATTTGAAAACATGAGTAATAGAAGTAAGATGTGAAGTGTTGGTGCTGGGGGAGTTTCAACTTCTCGCTACCAAAGCTGTAGAATGCCTCCTGTGATGAAGGCTCAGAACACGCATGCGGCCGGCGCTTCTTCTAGTTGCCTTCCTTTCCATGCTTGCTCAAACACTCATTGGAGCACGATCTAGATAGCCTGTGCGCTCATAAGTAGCTAAATGCTTGGAAAGTTGAACATGTCAAAATTCACATAGAAATAGTCCCAAAAGATGGATATATATTGACGGGAATGATGCCAATCCTCTCAATTTCAATGATTTTCTATCAAGTAAGAAGGATATATAAAGAGGTCCTCTAAAAGACCCTCTGATTACGTTTAGAATGAGCGGCCATCGCGTTCTGCCTCTGACTTTGGTCACTGTTAAAGACCAATTTGGTTTCTCTACGTTTCTCCTCGAACTATATGGTCTTCGTATTAATTACAGCAAACAAATTACTAGTTAGAAGCTGTAATTCTACTTCGATATAAAATATATTCACTCGAAGTGCCATGATTCCCTGTCAAACCCTCGCCGTCGAGTCGGCTATCATCATTTTCCTCCCCGTGGCCGTTACAACCTGCTACCTTACTTATTATTAGTTCCATTCCCCAATCCATCCTGAAAATTTAAATGTTATACCCCGTGAGGGATGCACTGTGTGGAACTGCCCGAAAAACAGTTCTCAGAACTTCTGCATGAGCTCGAGCCCATCTTAGGGATCACATGATAATTAAAATGGAAGTATGAGACAGCTGGTAAGGGAGTCGTCGGGGGTAATTCCAGGACTGTGAGCCACAAACGTGAAGCTCGTAAGAACCGATCTCACCAGTTCATTTTGTGCATTGCCAAAGAAACAATCATTTGGTGCCCGTGTCCGTTTTCCGCTGCCAAAAAAGTGCGTGCTGGCACACTACACGAGGTCTTAACAACGTCTCTACATTCCCACTTCTTTACATTTTATCGCACGGGAATCAGGTGGCTTCTTCTGACGTTTTCGGGGGTAACTGGGTCGCTGGTTACTATGACGCAGCGTGGGTTGCCCTGTGCTCTTACCCCGTTGGCATGATGGTTGAGCGCAGATGCAAATTTCTACGTCTCAAACTCGAGTCAAACCCAGACAGATCAAACATCTAGTGTTGTTCACATCGTCCCATTTGAATTTTCTTGCCTTTGGAAAGAGTTTCTTGCCAAGGAAAGTGATATTTTCGGATTTGGGCACATCACCGAAATCACTTTTTTTCCATCCATTCCCATAACGATCACTCGGTGGGGTCCAATATAAATGGCCTGGAGAGATCCATTCTCCTCCAAGTGTCTTTCCTTTCCCCTTCATATCCAATTGACCAATCCCACTCGACGATGCCATCACAAGTCGAAATTATTGAGAGCTCTCTGGTCACCTTCTTCCAGAAGCTTGATACCAGCGTTCTTGCTAGCCACATGGATGATTCGTTCAAAGGAATTGTTCTCCCTCCTTCACTTGGGATGAAAGAGAACACGAAGGAGGAACATCTAGCTTCAGGTGCAAATATGAAGACCAAGATTAAGGAATACAGCTCGGTCAGTACCCCTTTACTGTTACATCTCCTATTTGTTTTCACCTGTCCGTAAATCTGGTGCTGATTGAGAATTTGAAATAGTATGAAATTCTTGAAATATTTGAGAGCGGGAAAAAGGTCACGACCCACGTATGTGCTCACTTCACTCTGTCTTCATGTATTTATGCAAAACCATCACATTAGGTCCGTTCAACTGCTGTCTTGAATGATGGAACTGAGTGGAAGAACGACTCGATTTATATCATCACTTTCAACGATGCAGGGAAGATTGTATATTTGAAAGAGTTTGCTGATGCGTTGGCGTTGTCTCAAGTGGCAGCAAAACTGATGGCATGAAGTGCGTTAACAATGCGTTCCCCTTCAATTTCATTCCTTACAACCTTTCAGATAATGGGATCGTATTTACTTGGATGTTTTTTTTTTCGGGATTAATCTTAATCTTAACCTCTTCAGAGCAAGTGTACACTGGTGACCTGTAAATCCTTCCCAGAGTCAACGACTGTTTCGATCGTCTTTGTCCGACGCTTCATCTGAACTCTCCAGCTCTGCTCAGCAGAGACATCGTACCTCTCTCTATCACGATTGAGGTCACTGTTTCCGGGAATCCTTGTTCAACCGCAAATGTATTCCACTGCTTACACCCCCGTGGCATTTGTGAACGATCGGTTGAGACAGAAAATATCATGGAAGAAGCAGTCGTCCGAGTTACTACACCCCGCAAAGTCAGACAAAGCACTGAAACTTTGTGCCGGCGAGGACCCGTAAATAACGGAATGAAAAAGGGAAAAAAAATCGCCGACAGCCAATATATATTGTTACCGCTGCTTTTCCCAAGCATTCCACAGCTCACCACCCCATTTCATGTCCATATCATTCTCTATTCCTTCCCACACATTTAAGCTTCCAGTCCCATAAAATGATGTAATCGAAGGAACCTTTCGAGAAATAGCCGTCAAAACTCCTTCCAAGTCCTTAATCCGAACGACCGACTGGTCAGTCCAGTGCCGGAAGAGAATTCCAAAGTCGAAAAGATTCCACTCAGAAAAGGATTTGTTGGCAGTCGAGAAATGAAATTCATACAATAGAGCTTCACATATTTCCTGAAGTGTGACAGACAAGTCAGGTGCTGAAGCAAAGCAATTATAAAAGATAGACTTGCTCGAAGTTCTGTCCTTGTCCATCGGTCAGGAGGTTCGACAAGAAGAACAAGTTTCCGAAGATTCGTGGTCTTCGATGCCAAGACTCTCAGGCTTTGGACGCTAAATATTGGCAATATGATCTCCAAGTGCAATTCCCTCAACTGGCCCAATCCTGTCCCAGGAAGCAAATTCGATGGATCGCTAGCTGCGTCATAAGGAAGAAACCCTAGAACCTCTAGTACAACGAGCTGTTCAGCACCGATGATGGCAGCGAAAAATTCAGCGACGCTACTGCATCCATGAAGGTCGACTCGGAGCTCAACGAGCCTAGCCATGTTGAGGGATGAAAAAATCTCGAGAGAAGGGGGCGGGTCAAGAAGAACGACATCAAATTGAAATGAATGAGAAGAGAAAGGGGGAGGCAATGAGATGGAAGCATCCGATAACAAAGCTGCTGACCACTTGAATGCCTTCAGGTGAGGGTGCGTTAGAGTATTCATACTATAAGAAGGTTCATTGCTTTGGACGCAGTTTTTCCAGAAGTGGTAGTGCACCTCTTGGAGGAGTGGTGACGAAAAGAGGAGCTTTTGGACCTGCGTTTTGAAATCGCCTGTGGGACCCGCAAGTAAGCATAACCTAAAGGTATGGAGAACGGGTAGAGCTATGGTGACCAGCTCCTGGTTGGAGGGAAATAAATTAGATAGTCCAGTGGTGGATCCAAATTTTAAAGTGAGGATTGTAAGTCGAGATGCTGTTAGCTTCAACGCAAAGTCTGCTGTTGGGCCCCATCCTCCGCACCACGAGTCTTCCATGTAAAGCTCCTCGAGGGATGTGAGAGTTGGGAGTAGCGACACTAGTCCCTTGTCTATATCCGGCGCATCTTTTGGGGCAGGATAGCGCGCCGGCCAAGGCGCGGGATTCTCCTCTGCTCTTCGAAAAAATCGTCTGAGAAACCCAAAAGGCTTGTTCTGAGCGGGAGTCCACGTATAAAAATCTGATATGACCAGATTCGGCATAAATCGAATGCTCTTTATCAGTGTAGGATGTAATCTACAAATTTCTTAGCTCAACAAGTAACACTCAGGAATTGTTCACCATATACTTTGCGCAGTTTAACCGTTTCCTCAAAACCTGAAGTTGTTCCTCGACATTTTCTTTGGTGAAACCAGCGACAAGGATTAAGTCTCTGAATACACGCTCTCTACAAGTATGGTAGAACACACGATTAACAAGTTTGGCTTGGGGATGGCTTTTGATCCAAACCACCACCATCACGCGACTAAGCGGAAACACGTGGACAGACGCGAACCCCCCTCTCGAGGTGGGGGAAGCCCTAGTCTAAACATTGACGACACCATCGACTATGGGCGCCGAATGCAGCCCAGGCAACGACTTGACACTGTCCCGGAGCCGGACAGAACAGTGGAATTTGCACCTCGACACCTCCCATTCTTGGGATTACCACCAAACCGGTCTCGCACACCAACTACCGACTCCGACTCTTATGTCGGAACTCACGAGGACCTTCTAGAGGCCCAGTTGCTCTCAGCACTGGATGTCGCTCGCCGCCTCGCCTTGTCCACATCGCCAAATACCTTCGCCAGCCATGTACCCATACTAGCTAAAATCAATTCGTTTGTTACGCAGGCACCACTCTCGACACCACCCAAGACCCAGAACAATCGAAAAACTACATATGCCCAGGCTGCAAAGCCCAAAACATCGACTACCGCCAAGGCAAAGGATGGTAGTGCTCCTCCAAAGGGCACTGCTGGCTCCGAAAAACCAGCGGCGAAGCAGTTGGTCCTTCGCTGGCGTCCTGGCAAAGTTGTTAACACGGATTTCGATGACTCTACCATTGTCTCACACCTCAACTCTGTTCTGGGCATCGCCCAACCCACCTCCCCGCATCAAAACGACCGCAACGTGGTGAAGACCTTGAACCTCGTTCGGTCAGTTGCCTGGTCCAGGAACAAGTCCCTGGTTGTTTATCTCTCCCCGCATGCAGACCCTAACGATGTGAGGAACATTTTGAAGAAAATGGGCAAGCAGTGGGACGGCTTCTGCCGGTACACCCACCTTCCCCAGCCGGATGAGATTGATTTGGGGACGAGATGGACAGGAGTAGTGTTGCATGGGATTTCAGGACAGATGTTCAGACAGTCATGGAAGATCATGAAGCTCAGGTACGACTTGGAGGATGCTGGCTGGAAGACGCTCTTCGACGCCAAGGTGGTTCGCCCACTGTGTAGCAAGGAAGGGTTTTACACGTCAGAGAGGCTGACCGTACTCTTTATGGTGGAGGACGCGACGGAAATCGGTGATATGGTCAAGAGAGGAGTTGACCTTTGGGGATCGCATGTACGTGCGTCTCGCTATTGCCCACGCTCATCCCCGTGCCGTGTTGTTCCCTGAGCTCCATTCTCCCACTTCTCACCTCTATCTATTAACTTAAAACGCCCGTCTCATGTCGGAGAACCAGGAACAGGAACTTGTTCCCAGGTAGCGTACGTATTTTTTCACCTACATACTTACATACCATGTTTCAGCGCTCTCTACCCATGTCCAAACTTCCTTCGGGGAGTGCGGGCGCCTGGATTGAAGGATCACTACTTATTTATTTTAGCAGTAGATGTTATAGTTAGAAAGTACATGAGGGCTAGGTGTACCATGGGGTTCCTCCCCGAAGCACAATAAACTTGATTAGAAAAAAAAAAAAAAAACAAGTTTGGCTTGGTTCAAGGTCGCAGCCGGAAGAAAGGCGACAACGTTGGCCCAGATTTCTGGTGGGAGGTCTGGGGCCATGTATGGTGGTGACAAGATAACGTTGTGGGAGGTTATACACAGGTGTCGAGAACTCGAGGAGATTGGAATAGAAAGCTGTAGAGTTTTGCTGGTGATGGATGTGAAAGACAAGGTTCGGGTGAGCGCTTCCTCACACACGTCCTTCTTCACCGCACCCAATATGGACATATATGCGAGCACTCTTCGGCTGTATAATGGCGCCTTTGAGCATCTCATATGAAATATTAACATATACAAGAGTCCAAAGACAAGACTTATTACAGAGAAAAATGTACAAGCATAGATCTGTACAAGTATATCATGCAGATAATATTAAATTCCGAGCCTCAGTGTCATAGCAGACCACGTAAGATATATAAGAAAACAGCCAGAAGGAAGTAAGGGAAACCCAGAATGAGGTGCGATGCCATCTGGTGCTGCGGAGTATGCGGGCTTCTCAATACCACTCTGAATTTTACGAGCATCTCCTTGACGTAGTTCTCTGGTGCAGCTCTAATATCAAATAGACACGAGTGAGATTTCAGATCGTAGGAAGGGAGAAGACACTCACTTAGAGCTTCGATAAAAGCAACTGATGACTCCAACACAAAGGCCATCCCGCAAGGCATTGGTTCGGTTCTCCTTACAACCACCATGTTGAATCACGCCTCCTACCCATTCTCTTTAACTCCATAGTTCCGGCTTCTACATGCTCGCCCCTCGCGCTCTCAGAATGGGGGTAAAACAGAGGGGATCGAGAATTATTCCATTGTGGCATGAATTGAACAATGCAGTTACGTCCACAGTCACGGGGCAAGTGCTTGACAAGGATGGTGTGCATGAGGTCGTCGACTTTGAGAGCCCATTGGGAAGATAACTAGCATGAAAGTACAACAAGATTAACACCGTCGCCGGGAGTTTGTCCCCTATGTCCCGAATAGTGAAAGAACAGTAAATTGTTCGCACACGCGCTTCGAACGACCCAATTGCACGCCGAAAGGAGGTCCTTTTCGGTTGGTAGATTCCCCGAGTATTCAGAGTCGTCTGTGAGGAGGTGGGTCTGAACGAGAGGTAATGAGCGAGGCAGAGCAGTACAGTAAGAGAGGGTGTGCTCACTAACAAGCGAATCTCAATATGAATGACATTACAGATGTGTCCCTTCAGCTCACACTCCGTACCGTGGTATTTAATTCCAATCTGACCAAGAGTCAGTAGGGTACCCAAGGCTCCTAAAAAGCGGAACTTACACAAACCAATTTCTTCTGCCTTCAAAGATCGAATATGCAAAGCCAGGAGCAACAAGGGAATTCCTCTTTTTTTCACGGCGCGGGCCACAGATGAGAGGACGTTGGCTGGGTCGGGAAACATCCTGTTCTTTCAGAGCGGTCTGGTGGGCAGCACAAGGAGCGATGTTGTGAATGCTTCGTAGTTCGATTTCTGGTAAGTAGTCGATTCTTGCGGTTGAGCCTGAGATTCAGAGCAGGGATGCTTCATTGGCAGAACGCTGGAACCACTCGAGTAATTCGCGAAGAGGGGTCCTGAGAAACAGGTATGAATTCCAAGACCATATTTGGACATCCGCAGCTTAGAGTGTCTGGGCGCGTTGCCAGTCAGCTTTTGCAGGAGAACTAAAGAGCAATTGTGTACGAACCTTGCGGGTGCTTACTTCTCCCCAAACACTCAAATACGATGCATGGTCTTGTCTAATAACCAACGCAATTCAACAGTATGAGAGAGGCAACAGTCCGCCGGTAGTCGTACGAGTTGAGTCCGGAGCATCCCTCATTGAAGAACAGCGACGATGACAATCAGTATCGAGCGACGTTCCTCGATATCTTCAGCACAGTACGCTATGGAGAACTCCAGAGAAGTAAGAGGTTTATGCTGAACAGATGTCTTCCGCGGTGTGAATGCAATAGGTGGAGTCTTCGACTTTTGCGGCGTGAGGGTCGAAAAGCAACAGCGGTGGGATTCGGGATCAATTTGTGTTCGGTTCCTTGACTGTATCCCGTTGGACGGACAGTCATTCTACAACGTAAATGTTTTTTCTTCCTTCATACGTCATTCTTATGCCAGATGAGCTCCCTTCTTGAAAGAAGGCATGGCCAAATAATCCGAGGTTGTATTACGCGCTGTAGTCAGCATTGGTATGGCTGAGATCTGAAAAAGGAACTTTCATTTAGTCAAACATAGTCCCCGGATTCATCTTGCGGGTAATTCATATTCTCGATTTCTCAGCATTTCCCTTGCTCATATTCCATAGCTCACCAGCCCAACACTCATCCATCTCATTTTCCATCCCGTCTCATCCAAAACAGGTCAACTCCCAGTCATACTAAACGATTGAATTTGAGAAACCTTTTGAGAAATACCCATCGGAAGTCTTTCAAGTCAAAAATTTACAAGTATCACGCAGAGAACCAAAGAACTGCGCCATTCATATACTAAAGTCATTTAATCCCAGGAGGAAGTCAGATAATACATTCAAACCAAAACGGCGGTATTCCAAACTATCGGCTTCCTTTGGTTCCACAGCTCTCCTCCCCAAGTCTCGTCAATTTCCTTCTCCATCCCATTCCACAAATGCAAACTCCCAGTCCCATAGAAGGATGTAATAGACGGCACCCTTTTAGAAATGGACGCCAAAACTCCCTTAAAATCAATGAGTCCACCTGGCCAGTCACGGAAAAGGATGCCAAAATCTGTAATATTCCATTCTGAGAGGGATTTGCTCTGAGTCGAGAGCCGAAATTCACGTGATAGAGCGTCGCATTTGACCTGCAAGAAAGGAGAATGGTCAATGAGCCACCCAAAAGCGCGAGCGAAATGATCGTACTGGAAGTGATGAGGATGTCCATTGATCGTTATTCCAAGGTTCCAAGAGAAGAACAAGCTTGTGGATATGAGGTGTCTTTGACGCCAAAGCTATCAGACTCTGAGCGTTAAAAAACTCGAATTCGATGCCTAGATATAGGTCCTTCAGTCGATTGAGTCCAGCCGCGGGGAACAACTCCGCTGGATCATTGGCTAAAGTTGAACACTGGAATCCAGTTACCTCGAGGGTCTCAAGCTGCTTAGCGTGAGCGATAAGAGTGAAGAAGTTAGGTCCGTCATCGCGACAATTGAGATCGACTCTAAGCTCAACTAGCTGATCAATATTAAGGGCTTCAAAAACGTCAGCGGACGGCACCGGATTGATGCAAACCACGTCAAATTGAGACGCATGAGCCTTAAAAAGGGGAGGTAAGGTAATCGAGCCAACCGTTGGGAACTGGGGCATCTGATTCGCTATAGTCCATTTGAAGACTTTCAAATAAGGGTAGGTGGGAGTTCCTCCAGGGGATGAAAAGGTTATTCCTTGAAGCCCATGGGTCACGAGGCGATATTGAATTTCTCTGAGAAGAGGTGATCCAGAGATCATTTTACCAACGTTGTGCTCTTCAACGTTACTGCCGAAAACGCCGAGATATAGTCGGAAGATGCGAAGGACAGGCAAATCTATGTTGCCGACACTGTTAGCGGGGGAACCAAGGCTGTTTTCAACGATCGGATACTGTAGGGAAAGAACCGTCAAATGATGGGCAGCTACGGTCAGGGCAATCATGGCATGCGGACTCCATATTTCAGGCCACATAATCGTGTCACCTATGGCCAATTCTTTGAGTGACACGAAAGACGACAACGAAGAAGCTAGCTCGCAGTCTAGCTCATGCGCCTTCAGATACAATTCTTCAATTCCACATGGCATAACGGGAACGGGAGTCTGTTTACTTTTCCGAAACATTCGCTTCAGGAATCCGACACGTTTGACTTGAGCAGCTTCCACTTGCGTAGTTTTCGGTGTGTAACCATGTGGGGGGCCCATCATGGCCGGAACGCGAAGTTTCGTGATGAGAGGAGCGTGGGATCTAATAAAATCATCTAATTGTACAGGCATAGAAAAGGTGACAGAGACAACCTACTTGGCTTGGTACAATCGTTTCTTCAAAATGTCAAGCTGCTCGTCCACATTATCACCATTAAATACAGGAAAAAGATCCAAGAATTCGAATAACTGAGCTCTGCAGATATGATAAAATGCACGATTAACCCGCTTCACCCGGTTAAGTGAAGTATAAGGCAAGAAGGCAAGAATCTGGCCCCAGAGTTCTGGAGGAAAGTTTGGGTGCATGAACGACAGAAACCAAGATTCTAAATGCTGTTATGAGATGGTTTGTGAACTACCACAAGAATTAGCTGTAGAGTGCCACGGGTGATGGGGGCTGAGGACAAGTGTGTAGGGGCCGGCGCTTCTTTCCTCACTGCCACCAAAGACGCCTATCAACAACCAAAGGGTCGCTCCAACGCATCCCAAAGAAGAGATAAATCAATATATAGCTCATACATCTGAATCTAAAATCGCAAAGTCACACAACATCTTCACAAAATTACTGTCTGTACCCAAAAAATAATGCGCGCCTCCCCTGGCTATGTATTCATCAAGAACCATACGCTGTGACCCTTGGGCCCTGGTATGAACATTGTAGCTATACCTATAAAATCTTAAATGTACATTTAGTTTGAGTCAAATCCTGTGGTTGTTGTCGAGCTACGGCAGTTCTGCCGAGGTGCCTCAGGCCTCCAATTTCACAGCGCGGGAATTGGCATGGAATTGGAACTTGGGATCCACAATCGGATATAACATGAAAAATGGATAGGACTTATATTTTGAATGGAGTCATTTGGTCTAGCCGTTCTTGAGAAACATCTCCCACAAGTCGTGATTTTTTGGTGCTGTGACCCACAAAATGCCGCTCCCAAGCCACATTTGGCTGTCTTGTTGGGGGCATAGTTCCACAACTAGTGCACTTTTGCCTCAATTCAACAGTCCACTCATCTTCGATTTGTGACTAGTTCCCTATCCCACTTTCCAAAACTGCCGGTTATGTAATCCGGAGCCGCATGAAAATCGGTGCCTCCGCAGAATTGCCATAGCTCGACAACAACCAATGGTTTCGACTCTGACTAAAGGCGCATTTGAGGATTCATAAGTATAGCTGCAATGTTTATACCAGAACCTAAGAGCCACCGTGTATGGTTCCTGCTGAACATATGCAAAGGGGGGTGCACATTATTTTTGGGTACAGACTGTAACTTGGACTCCAATGTGACACCCTCTTTCCCCAGTCTTCAACGACTTGAATCATTTCTACGATTTGAAGAAGGTACGTAAATACTGCTTGATGACAAAATTCCAACTAAACACTATTTTCTAACTTCACAATACACCTTGGGTCACTCCATAGCTCTGGCAGTACGTCTCACTTTCCAAGGCATTAGGGTTCTGTCGTTATTTCACTTCTAAAGACGTGCAACCATACTGAGTGGTACCTAGACTCAAGAGAGGGATGCTGAACAAAATCACGGCGTAAATATCAAATGTGTTCATATTCCTGCATCAGGATGGAGCCCAAATTACGTTCTACCCCACCGTCCATGAGAATATAAGGTGATACTCTCTATTTACAAGAAATTACGATGAGCCAAAGCGTTTGGCGATGGATTGTCTGGCATCACCCCTAGTTGAGTTTGGTTCCAGAGTTGATCCCACATCGCCGCTACACTCATGCTTCCACTTTTGGAGATTATGTATGCAATCATGCCTGCGACATGCGGGGTCGCCATTGAAGTTCCACTGTGAATGTATGTTCGTGGAAAGCTTCCCACAGCAAAAGAATGACCCCACTAACCTAAGGATGTTGGTAGCGGTATCAGAGGTGAACCAGGACGAAGTGATTGTCTGTCCAGGCGCATAGAAGCGAACACAACTGCCAAAGTTGCTTCCATGCACATAATCTTAATGTCTAGGTGAAACGACGATTCAGTCATACTCACCTAAAGCTTGCCCTTGTATCACTGATCGTAGAAGCTCCAACAGTAACGGGCCAAATAGCTCGTACGGGGCTAAAACCACAGGCATCTGCATTATCGTTACCTGCAGATACAACGACATGTACTCCATGGTTGGCCGCCTAAATTAGTGGGAGGATATTCAAGAAGAGAAAGGAAATGAAGAAATGGCTGCTACGAACCGCATCAACAGCATTATCAACTGCTGAATTAGCACTTCCGCTTATAGACATATTGATTACGGAGGGTCTGCCGCTAGCCTGAGCTTGTCCAACGACCCAGTTGATCCCTGAGATGATATCCGACCAAAGGCCAAAGAGAGTATCATCTGCAAGGACTTTGACAGCAATTAGGCTAAATAAATTCAGCCAGAGAACTTTGTTTCCCAATTACAAGCAGACCTGGCAAGTTTGGCAACGCCAAATTGTGTGCCTCCAATGGTCCCGGCAATGTGTGTCCCGTGACCATTGCCGTCAGCAGATGCGTAGGGACCAAACGTTGCCCCCCACCGCGCGCGTCCTCCTGTGTATCGGATGAGCTCTGGATAGGGAATACGAAACGGCTGGGTTCACCGAACTCGCGGTGAGTTGTACGTATACCGCTGTCGACGACATAGACATCGACTCCCCGACCAGCATAGTCATTAGCATACATCCAGGAATAACTCAGAGCTCTGAAAAATCTTAAGCTGGTGCAAAATCAGAGCAACTAGCAACCGACGTCGCAGACCCCGACACAACTGTGTTCGTTGAGATCCTTCGTAAGCCCCAAGGCGCATCCCCTTGGGTAATAACTGAATCAGCTCGAGCAATACCATCCTCTTCAACAGTTTCAACTCGAGGATCATTAAGGAGAGCATCTAAGGCTGTCTTGTTGTTACCCTCAACTAAGAATAGGTGTGAGGCGTCGGTGCTGCAACATAACGAACAAAAACTTACTGACGAACGCATTGATGATGTCCCAATCATGTTGTGCGGTAGTTACGATACCGTGGTGGCTCTTGACAGTATCACGGTTAACATCTGGTTTGAGGGAGACTATGTATCGGCCAGATGTGCCTGTGGATGACTTCAGCGGCACCTTAGGTGGTGCTAAGGCCACGACAGTGCCGACAACGAGCAAGATGACAGCGTAGAGAGCAGAAAAGTGCATTGAAATGCCAACGAGGTGTTTGGACAAACACAAACAAGGAGTGTTTGAAGGTTCAACTCGATCCTCTTTCAGCCTTTATACAGGCATCCTCATCCTCGTCTTATTCATCATGTTCACTGGCAAAAGTCATACTACCTAGAGTCAACCAACGTGGGTATTTGCTGGGCGGTGAGTGGGCGCTTATTTGTCATAGAGAGCCTGCTGTTATGGAGCACCGTATATGACGCGACCGCTCGCATTCAAAGCCTAGTGGCAAAGCTGAGGTTACGCCCACTGGCATTCTAGCTGGGTGTTTCGAACAAATTACTGTTTTTCCCCCAGTGTCCTCCCCGTCGTTGGTGGGTTTGGCAGCGGGAACGGTTCCATGATGTCAGTTTTGTAGATGGCCGAGGTCACACACGACGGGGGGAGCCACACAATGGAAGGCACCGATATTCTCTTCTCCTAGATTCTCGTCCTCGTTTTGCCCTCCTATTGATTTATCATTGGCCCTTGTACCTGATTCTTTCCAGTGAATTCCCTCATTGCAAATGAGACAATCACGAGGTGTATGGCACAAAAGTTCAATAGAATTTGGGTGCTACTAGTTAGCTTGCTCGCTCTAACGCGATAAACCGTTTCAAACACACCCTCTTGCTTGCTAGAACAAAAATCGCCGGTCCTCACGTCACCAGGATTGTTCCTGGGAAATTTGGGCTATTCAGTTCCGTCAACTTTCATTTTGATGCGCAGTGTGGCAGTCACTTACCCATTCTTCAATGTTTGGAAAGACGAGGGGCATCATCCCTATCACAAGACATACTTGGTCATGAGGAACGCATTGGACAGAGAATTCCGGAGATCCTGGAGGTGACTGCCAGATATCATATGGCACGTTTTACCTCAACGATTAAAGGTACTATACCCAGAAGCCAATTTCGCTCTTAGGACTTTGTAGCATCTCAATTTCAATTGAGTAAGCTTTTTAAATGTACGATCCAAGAGTTAACAACATCGAAAACTTTGACACACGAGAGAGAATGAGACAGCGATGCGTGTCCGACGCTTCAGCATCACTTTTTTTCCCAACAATTCCACCGTTCACCCCCTCACGTCTTGTCAACATCGCCCTTCCCGCAAATACAAGTATCCAGTCCCATAAAAGGAGTAATCAAAGGCACTTGTCGACATATGGCTGCCAAGACTCCTTCGCAATCGGCGATTCGAAGACCAGAGAGTTCAGTCCTGTCTCGGAAGAAATCCTCAAGTCCCAAAGACTCCGTTAAGGAATTGATTTGCTCGCGGTAGAGAGAGAGAATTCGTACAATAGAGTTGGCATCTATGCTGAAGAATGACACAGGAGTCAGCAGGGGAGGCCAGGTATGATATATGGTAGACGTACTCGGAGTGGTGTCCCTGTTCGGAGTTCCAGAGGGGACCAGAAGGAGCCTCGACAATAAGGGCGATTTCATGAAGGTGAGGGGTGTTTACTGCGCTAAATCTCAGGTCCCGGACCCTGAATATTGGCAACATAGGACTCAAATAGCGAATCGAGCTCACAAAGGGAGTTTCGGGAGGAATTACTCAATAACTCGTTGTCATGTATTCCACTGGAGAGGGCCGGGCTGAGACATGCAGACGCAGAGCTAAGCCATTAATGCTACATAGAGACCTAAGAGACTACAACAAGAACAGTCCTACTATGTATATAGGATAAACGTGACTGCCACTCTACCGTGCATTGTTTGATCTTTTAGGATAAATATTGTAATGTACGTAGCACATTTCTATTCGAGTGCCTCTGTTCCCTTCGATTTTGGCGGGAAAGAAGCGATCTTAATAGCGCGCAGCGGGTGAAATACATCACAGAGTTAGTCGACACTCTCCAAGGAACAAAGCGCCTTGTTAGTGAAATAGTGGGTAATTTACACGCATAATTCAGAAGATTAGTTCAGCACGGGTACTGTTATCATGGAATGCAAGGAGACTGAGTTGATGGCTACCGAAAGAAGTGACCTTGCTCTCATTACGGCATCTCGTAATGAAAGGTATGAATTCTAGATAGGATGATCAGCCCATATTTCGTTACCACTTCTTTTTCAAAAAATAACTCACAGCTCACCGCCCCATTTCTAGTCAATAGCATTGTCTATTCCCTTGGGCAAGAATGAGGTGCGCTACCATCTGGTGCTTCGGAGTATAAGGGCTGCTCAGTACCACTCTGAATTTTACGAGCATCTCCATGAAGTAGTTCTCTGGTGCAGCTCTAATATCAAATAGACACCAGTTAGATCGCAGATCGCGAAAAGAGAGAAGAAGCTCACTTAGAACTCCGATAAAAGCATGACTGATGGCACACACACACATACCATCTCGCAAGTACCAGGCATTGGTTCAGTTCTCCTTACAAACACCAAGTTGAACCGCGCCTCCTCCCACAGTCACAGGGTAAGTGATTGACAAGAATGGTGTGCACGAGGTCGTCGACGTTGGTAGCCCATTGGGAAGATGACTAGCATTAAAGTAAGATAAGATTAGTCTTACGATATTTTGATATACTACTCATAGACTGACCTTTCTCGAACCCTTTGACACCGTCCCAGGAGTTGGTCCACTCTATCCCGAAAAGGGAATGAACAACAAATTGTTCGCACACGCGCCTCGAACGAGCCATGTGAACGCCAAAAGGATTTTCTTTTTGGTTGGAAGACTCTCCGAGTGTTCACAATCGTCTGTGACAAGAAAGATGTCTGAACGAGAGGTAATGAGCGAGGGAAGAGTAGGACAGTAAGAGAGTGTGTCCTCACCAACAAGTGAATCTCGAATATGAATGGCATCATGTGCATCCCTTCAGCTCTTACTCCGTACCCTGGTAGTTACCTCCAATCTGACCAACAGTCAGTAGGGTACCCGAGGCTCTAAAAAAGCGGAGCTTACACAAACTAATTTCTTCCTGCCTTCAAAGATCGAATAGGCAAAGCCAGGATCAAAAAAGCGAGTTCCTCCATTTTTTACGGCACGGGCCCCGGACGAGAGGGTGTTGGTTGGGGTCGGGAAACTTCCTGTTCTTCTGAGGGGTCTGGAGGGCAGTACATGGAGTGGCATTGTGGATGCTCCGTAGTTCGATTTCTGGTAGGTGGTCATTGGCAGACTGTTGGAACCACCAGAGTAATTCGCGAAAAAGGGTCCTGAAAAACAGGTATGAATTCCAAGACCATATTTGGACATCCGTAGCTGGGAGTGTCTGGGCTCGTTGCAAGTCAGCTTTTGCGGGAGAACTACAGAGCAATTGTGTACGAACCTTGCGGGAGGTTACTTCTCCCTAGTCGCTCAAACCGAACTCATGGTCTTCTCTAAAAAACCAGTACAACTAAATGGTGAGAGAGAAGTTTTTTTTTTTTTTTTGCCAGTAGTTGAGACGCGGCCGGAGCATTCCTCGTTGAAGAACAGCGACGATGGCGTTCAGTGTCTTTTGGTGACGGCGAAATCCTTCGGGGAGCACGCTACGGCAAACACCAGAAAAGTAAACAGTTGACGCGAAGCAGGTGTGGTCCGGGGCGTGAATGCAATAGATGGGGTCTTCGACGTTTGCGGCGTGAGGGTCGGAAAGCAACAAGGTTATGATTCGGGATCAATTTATGTTCTCAACTCTTGCTACTCTGTATTTGCCGTTGAGTTCTGCAGTCGAGCGGAAAACTGAAATGACACTTGCATTTTTGTAAAAACAGTTGTCCTAGGCGGAACCGCAGATATATTTGACTCTCTATTTTCTCACCATTTGCCCATTCTTTTATTCCACAGCTCACCACCCCAGCTCTCCTCAATCCCATTCTCCATCCCGTCCCACAAATGCAGGCTCCCGGTCCCATAAAACGATCGAATGGAAGGGACCTTTAGAGAGATGGCAATCGAAAGTCCTTCAATGTCATTAATTGAGAGGGAGGACTGTTGGACGAGAATTCCAAAGTCCCAAAGCTTCCATTCCGAAAAGGACGTATTGATGGTCGAAAGGTGGAATTGGTCAAAGAGGGTTTTGCATATATCCTAAACGTGAGGAAAGAATTAGATATTGAAGAATGGTCATTCTAGAAGATAGACTTGCGCAAAGATCTGCCCTGGTCCATCTTAAAAGAGGTTCGACGATAAGAGCCAGCTTAGAGAGATGAGGGATACTTGACGCCAAAGACTGCAGACTCTCGACAGTAAATACCGGCAGTATAATCCCTAGGTATAATTCTCTTAACCGGCCCAGTCCTGTCCTTGGAAACAGAGTCGCTGGGTCGCTCACAGCGTCGTAAGGTGGAAATCCGATGACTTCCAGTACAGCAAGTTGCTCAGCACCAACGATGGCGGCAAAAAAATTGGCTACATTGATGCTGCCGTGAAAATCTACTCTGAGCTCCACAAGTTGTGCCATGTTGAGAGATGAGAAGACATTGTAAGAAGGTGGTGGGTCCAGATGAACGACGTGAAATTGGAAGGCATGGGATACGAAGGAAGCAGGTAGTCGCATTGATGCAATACTGGGGTACGACACCGCCCATTTAAAAACCTTCAGACGTGGAAGCGTTGGACTGTCTATCATATGAACCCCATTATTGCATCGAACATCGTTGCCCCAGATGTGGTATTGAATTTCTCGGAGGAGAGGAGATGCAGAGAAAATCTTCTGTGCATGTGATTCAAAATGGTCACTCGAGCCAGGACCCAGCGACAGCCTGAAAGTTTGTAGAGCAGGTAGGACAATAGTGAACGAATTCTCGTCGGAGCAAAATACATTCGCAAGTCCAGCAGCAGACCCAAATCGTAGGGAGAGAACCGTGAGTCGAAATGCTGCTGTCTTTAACGCAAGCTCTGCTGTTGAGCTCCATCCTGACAATGAAGAGGGTTCCTCGATGTCCAGTTCTTCGAGTGATGTGAGACAGGGAATTAAGGAAATTAACCCCTCATCTAAATCTGATGCGTCTTTGGAAGCTGAATGGAGCTCTGACGGTCCCGCTGATTTTCGAAAAATTTGCTTGAGGACATGCGACGGTTTCTTCTGGGCTGCTGGTGGAAAATAGTCAGGTATAACCATCTTGATATTAGGCATAAAGTGAATGCTCTTGATTAGAGTAGGATCCATTCTACAAATAAATTAGCTCAACGGGAAACACTCGACAATTTATGAGGCAAATACTCTGCTAAGTCTAGTCGTTTCCCCAAAACACGGAGTTGTTCTTTAATATTGTGTGTAGTGAACATGGGTGTAAGGTTTAAATCTCTAAACAGGTAGCCCGCGCAAGCTTGATAAAAAACATGATTCACATATTTAACTTGGTGCAACGACGCCGGCGGAAGAAAGCCCAGAACTTGGACCCAAATTTCTGGAGGGAGGGACGGCGGCATTGCCGCTGACTAACGAGAAGATACTGGTTGTGGGAGGTTGCTCCGAATGCTTTGAGAGCTAGAGGAGTTGTGATAATAAAGCTGTACGTAACGCTAGTGATGGTGGAAGATAAGTCGGGACGAGCGCGTCGTCACATGCCTGGAAATAAGTATTCGAATGCTCGCCCCCAAATTTTGCACAGCCTGACGTGATCTGGGGCGATCTTTTCGTCGTACGACCAATCTGGGATTGCCTCCCTTGTATTAAATGGTACTTTTAGTTTCAAGTACAGCCCAATCATCCCGTTAAGTAAAAGTCACAGTATATACCAAACCAGCCAAGATAATAAAATACCAGTACGTTCCTTAACGGTAGTCCTATTAAACGATTAATTCGAAGAAACCTTTCGAGAAATAACCATTGAGAGTCCTTCGAGGTCAATAATTTACAAGCATTACATAGGAACCATTAAAGACTTGCACTATGCATATATTGAAGTAATTTAGTCACAGGAGCGAACCAGATGGTATATTCAAGCCAAAACAGCGTTATTCCAGACTATCGGTCTCCTTTGGTTCCATAACTCTCCTCCCCAGGTCTCATCAATTTCTTTCTCCATTCCATTCCACAGGTGCAAACTTCTGGTCCCATAGAAGGATGTAATAGAAGGCACTCTTTTGGAAATGGCCATCAAAACTCCTTCAAAATCAATAACCCCACCTGGCCAGTCATGAAAAAGGATACCAAAATCCGTAGTTTTCCATTCGGCAAGAGTTGTGTTCGGATCCGAGAGCTGTAATTCACCAGACAGAACATCGCATTTGTTCTGAGGAAAGCAGAATAGTCAACGAGCCACCCAAACACGTTAGAGAGATTGCCTTACTCGAAGTGATAAAGTTGTCCACAGGTCATTATTCCAAGGTTCCAAGAGGAGAACAAGCTTGTGAACATAAGGTACCTTTGACGCCAAAGTTATCAGGCTTTGAGTGTTGAAAAATTCGAATGAAATGCCCAGATATAGGTTCTTGATTCGGTTGAGTCCAACTGCGGGGAACAGCTCGACCGGATCGTTGGAAAAAGTGGAACACTGAAATCCAGTGACCTCGAGGGTCTCAAGCTGCTCAGCATGAGCTATAAGAGTGAAGAAGTCATGGGCATCATTACGATGATCGAGGTCGACTCTGAGCTCAACAAGCTTGTCAATACTCAGGGCTTTAAGAACATCAACAGACGGTGCTGGATTGAGGCAAACCACATCGAATTGTGACGCATGAGCTTTGAAAGGGGGAGGCAATGAAATCGAGCGGACCATCGGAAACTCGGGCATCTGATTTGTTATATTCCATTTGAATATTTTCAGTTGAGGGTGGATTGGGGTTCCCTGAGGAGAGGAAAAGATAATTCCTTGGAGTCCATGGGTGACGAGTCGATATTCAATTTCTCTGAGGAGTGGGGATCCGGAGATGAACTTCCAAACGTTTTGCTCTTCAACACTATTGCCAAAAAGACCGAGATACACCCTAAAAACGCGAAGGGCAGGTAATTCTATAGGGACGACATCGTTAGTGGGATGAATAAGGCTGTTTTCGACGATCGGGTACTGTAGAGAGAGAACTGTCAAGCGAAGGGCAGCCACGGTAAATGCTGTTAATGCATGTGGACTCCATAATTCAGGCCACATAACTGTGTCACCTATAGCCAGTTCTTTGAGAGACACGAAAGAAGGCAACGAAGAAGCTAGATTGCGTTCGAGCTCGCCCGACTTCAGATACAAGGGTTCGATTCCGGATCGCACAGTGGGAATAGAACTCGGTTTATTCCTCCTGAACATTCGCTTCAGGAGTCCGACACGTTTCTCTTGCGAAGCTTCCACCTGTATAGCTTTCGGCTTGTAGCCAAGTGGGGGACCTATCATGCCCATAATGCGAAGCTTCGTAATGAGAGTAGCGTGAAATCTGATAAAACGGACTAATTATGCGGGGATAGAGAAAAGGACAGAGGCAACCTACTGGGCTTGGTACAACCGTTTCTTCAAGATCTCTAGTTGCTCGTCCACATTTTCACCGTTGAATACAGGAAAAAGATCCAAGAACTCAAATATGTGAGCGGTGCATATATGGTAAAATGCACGATTGACTCGCTTCACTCGGTTCAATGAAGTATGAGGCAAGAAGGCAAGAATCTGGGCCCAGAGTTCTGGAGGAAGGTTTGGGAGCATGAACGACGGGATACAAGATTCTAAGTGTTGGTATTAGAGGATTTGCGAACTACCACAACAAATAGCTGTAGAGTGCCACAGATGATGGGGGCTGAAGACAAGAGTGCAGCCGGCGCTTCTTCCCTCACCGCCATCAACGACGCTATCAACATCCAAAGGGTCACTCCGACGCGTCCTAGACAAAATATGTGTTAATACGGTGTTTCCTTGTTGAATTTTGAAGACAAAAAGTCTCCCAAATTCAGGTTGGATGCCATTGCAGCAGCTATTCTCTCGTTTTGCACTCCTCCACGACTCCCATGGTTTCTTACTGAGTGAAGAATACAATTAAGCACTGTTTGATCTGAAAATTGAGATTTCTCACGTTCTTTGACCTGCGGAAACGGGCTACCTCAATGAGTGGTTCCCGGTCTTAAAGGAATGACGACGAAATAAGTTGTAGTGTATATATCAAATATGATCATGTTCCCGCGTCAGAATGTAGCCAAATTTACGTCCTACCCCACAATCCATGAGAATATAAGGTGATACTCGCTATTTACAAGAAATAATGATGGGCCACAGCGTTTGGCGATGGATTGTCTGGCATCACTCCTTTTTGAGCTTCGCTCCAGATTTGCGCTCCCATGGCCGCTACAGTCATTCTTCCACTTTTGGAAATTATGTACGCAATAATGCCTGTGACATGTGGGGTTGCCATTGAAGTCCCACTGTGAAATTATGTTCGTGGAAAGCTGCCTGTGACAAAAGAATGATCCCACTAACCTCAGGATGCCCGTCGCGGTATCAGAGGTGAACCAGGACGAAGTGATTGTTTGTCCAGGCGCATAGAAATCAACACAACTGCCAAAGTTGCTTCCATTCGAAATATTAATGTCGAGGTAAATGGACGATCCAATTGCACTCACCTAAAGCTTGCCCTTGTATCGTTGATCGTAGAAGCTCCAACAGTAACGGCCCAAAGAGTTCGTGCAGGGCTAAAACCACACGCATCTGCATTGTTGTTGCCTGCAGCTACAACGACATGTACTCCAGCGTTGACCGCCTAGATTAGTGAGATGATGCTCGAAAAGAGACAAGGGATGAAGAAATGGCTGCAGCGCACCGCATTAACAGCATTATCAACTGCAGAATTACCACTTCCTCCTATAGACAGATTTATTATAGAGGGTCTTCCGAGACTCTGAGCATGGCCAACAGCCCAGTTGATTCCTGAGATGATATCTGACCAAGGGCCCGAGAGGGTATCATCTGCAAGGACTTTGACGGCATATAACCTGAAGAAATTCAGTCAGATAACTAAATTTCCTAATTACCAGCTGACCTGGCGAGTTTCGCAACACCAAATTGTGTGCCTCCGATGATCCCCACAACATGCGTTCCGTGACCATTGCCATCAGCAGATGCGTAGGGACCAAAAGTGGCCCCCCACTTGGCGCGTCCCGATTCTGTGCATATGATGAGCTCTGGATAGGGAAAGCGAAATGGCTCGGATCACCGAATTCGTGGTGAGTGGTACGTATACCGCTGTCGACGACATAGACATCAACGCCCTGGCCAGCATAATCATTGGCATAAGTCCAGAAGTAGTTCAATGCTCTGAAAAATCTTAAACTGGTGCAGAATCAGAGAAGCTAACAACCAACGTCTCGGAACCGTTAACAATTGGGTCCGATGATACCCTTCGTAAGCCCCAAGGGGCGTTCCCTTGGGTAACAAAGTTATCGGCTCGAGCAATACCATCTTCTTCAACAGTTTCGACCCGAGGATCGTTGAGGAGAGCATCTAAGGCTGTCTTGTTGTTGCCCTCAACTGGGAATAGATGTAAGACATTGGCCCTGCCACATGACGAGCAAAGAAACTTACTGACGAACGCATTGATGATATCCCAATCATGTTGTGCGGTAGTTACGATGCCGTGGCGGCTCTTGACTGAATCGCGGTTAACATCTGGTTTGAGGGAGACTATGTATCGGCCAGATGTGCCCGTCGATGACTTCAGCGGCACCTTAGGTGTTGCTAACGCTGCTACGGTACTGACCACGAGCAAAGAGATAGCGTAGAGAGCAGCAAAGTGCATTGAAATGCCAACTGTACGAGATGTTTTGAGAAACACAGACAAGAAGTGTTTGAAGGTTCAACTCGATTATCTTTGTGCCTTTATACATGCATGCTCACGCTCCTCTTATTCATCATGTTCACTAGTGAGAATCATTATACCTAGAGGCAACCAACGAAATGCGTTTGTTGGGCGGAGAGTGGGCGCTTATTTCTCATTGAAAGCATGCTGTGATGGAGAACCGTATACCATACGACCGCTCGCTTTCGAAACCTAGTTGTAAAGCTGAGGATACACTCACTGGCATTCCAACTTGGTGTTTTACGACAAATTACTGCTTTCCCCCAGTGTCCTCCCCGTCGTTGGTGGTTTGGCAGCTGGAAAGGTTCAATTGTGTCAGTTTTGGAGATGGCCGAGGTCACACTCAACGGATGAAGACATACATTGGAAGGCACCGATAATCTCGAGCCGCTCCTAGATTCTCGACCTCGTTTGGTCGTCCTAATCCTTCAGTGACCTTCAGAAATCATTTATTATCGGGCATTTGTGCCTGACTCTTTCCAGTGAATTTGCTTCTGCTGCTTATACAATCATGTAGTGAACATCTGGTGTCACAAGAATTCGATTGGATTTGAGGCCGATTTGTTAGCTAGCTCGCCTTGGCGGGATCAACTGGTTTAAATTCCCCCTCTTACTTGCTACGACCAAATCGCGCTTCAAAGAATCTCGTAGTCTTCGGGTCAACAGGATTGTGCCTGAAACTTTTCGGCCATTCAGTTCCGTCAACTTTCAATATGATGCATACTTGGGTAGTCACTTGCCCATTCCTCAACGTTTGAAAAGCGAGGGGCATCATCCATATCGCAAGACCTACTTGTCATGAGGAGCGGGTTGGGCGGGGGGTTCCGGAGGTGCTGGAGGTGGCTGCCAGGTATCGCCTATTGAGTATGTTTCACCTCGAGACTGATATATACCAAGCCTAGAACCTATTTTCTCTTCTTAGGACATTGCTTCATCTCGGTGTTAATTGACTTGGTTTTTAAAACTGGAGACGTAAGAGTTAACAGGAACCAAAATTTTAATACAGGAGAGAGAATGAGACATACGCCCATGCCTTATCATGTCTATTCACAACAATTCCACATTTCACCATCCCACATCCTGATCATTCTTTATTCCTTCCCGCAACTGTAAACGTCCAGTCCTATAAACTGACGTAACGGAAGGCCTTTGTCGAGGAATACCCGCTTACGCACCTTCAAGGTGCAATTCGAACGCAGAGTGTTCAGTCCTGTCTCGGAAGAGTATTCGAAAGTGCCACAAACGTCATTCAGTGAACAGTGTGGCCACGTCGAGAGATGGAATTCGTGCAATCGAGCTTCGCATCTATCCTGAAAAAAAGGGATGGCCAAAAGAGTTATTTAATTGAGAAAGACAGGTATGATATATGATAGACGTACTCGGAGCAATGTCCTTATCCAGAAGGGGTCGCGACAATAAGGGCGGGTTTATGAGGTTGAGGGTCTTTGCTGGCAAAGACCTCAGGTAGCGGACACTAAATATTGGCAGCATAATTGGCGGCGAGCGAAACCAGCTCACAAGGGGGAGTTTGGGGAGTAATTGCTCAAAGGAACATTGTCGCGCGTTCCACCGAAGAGGGCCGGGCTGGGATACGCAGACACGGAGCTATGCTATGGATGTACATAGAGACCTAAGCGACTACAACCAGGACACGTGCTACTGACTATAAAGGGTACACGTGACCACCATTCCACTGCACAAGGTAGTTTTTTAGTATAATATTGTAATGCACGTAGTATATTATTTATTCGATTGGCTCCGCCCCCTGCATTTTGTTCACAAACAAGCAATCTTCCTGGCACGCAGCGACTTGGGACCAACACAGATTTAGTTAACACTTTTGAAGGAGCAAAGTAGCCTGTTAGTAAAACATTCAGGAAATGACACGAATAATTCTGAAGGAAGGTCCGGAGCAGAGGTTGCTGTCATGGTTGAGCAAAGGGAATACAAGGATATTATGTTGATGGTTGCCAGAGGGAGTGGACTTGTTCTCATTACAACATGTCGGAATGAAAGCTATGAATTCTAGATAGGGATGGTCAGCCCCATATTTCATCAAGACTTCTTTTTCTAAGAACTTACAGCTCACCACCCCATTTCTGGTCAATATCATTCTCTATTTCTTTCGACAAACGCACGGCACTAGTCCCGTAAAATGATGTGATAGAGGGGACCTTTTGAGAAATAGCAGTCAGAACTCCTTCGAACTCTCTTAATCGAAAGGTGGACCGGTCCTTCCAGTGCCGGAACATAAATCCCAGGTCTAAAAGATTCCATTCGGAAAATAGTTTGTTGACGGTCGAATGGTGGAATTGGTAAGATAGAGTTGTGCATATATCCTGAAGATGGCAGCAGTCAGTCGATGAAAAAAATATAATGGCATCTATACACTTGCTCGAAGTTCTGTCTTTGACCATCGCCCGGGATGATGTGGTTTCACGACAAGGGCAAGCTTTCGAAGGTGGGGGGTTTTTGACGCCAAGGACCTCAAGCTTTGGACAGTAAATAGTGGCAGTATAATCTCCAAATGCAATTGTTTCAGTTGGCTCAATCCTGTGCCAGGAAGCAAATCGGCTGGATCGGTATTTGCGTCGTACGGTAGAAATCCGAGAACTTCTAGTATAACGAGTTGTTCAGCGCCGATAATAACAGCGGAAAATTCAGCTACGTTGCTGCATCCGAGAAGATGAACGCGGAGCTCAATGAGCCGGGAAATATTAAGAGATGAAAAGGTGTCGAGAGAGGGGAGTGGGTCAAGATGAACGACGTCAAATTGGAATGCATGAGCGGCAAAGGAGGGAGGTAAGGACACCGATTGTCCCCTGAATGTAATCGATGTCCATTTGAATACCTTGAGACGAGGATGCATTGGAGTTTTCGTATTATGAGAAGAGCTAGTCCCTTGGATGGGCTCGTGGCGGATGTAATATTCAACTTCTTCGAGGAGAGGAGATCCAGAGGTAAATTGTTGGACAACCAATTCAAAACTGTCGCTGGAATTACTAGAGCAGGATAGATGGAAAGTGCGGAGACAAGGCAGATCAATCATGCCGGCCTCGCTATTAGAGGAGAATACCCTAGAAGATCGAATGTGGGGCCAGATCCGTAAAGAAAGAACCGTAAGTTGGGGGGCAGCGACCTTTAAAATAAGGTCTGTTGGTGAGCTCCCTCCGTACCATTCAGTGCTGGTATTGATATGAAGTTCCTTGAGTGACACGAGGGAAGGTGCAAGGGCAACCAGACCCTCATCCAATTCACGCACATTGTTGAAAGGTGCGTGGAGCTCTGGCACCCTCATCTTTCGGAAAAGTCGCCGAAGAAATTTGAAAGGGCTCTTCTGACCTGTTGTCCAGGATAGGTAATCGCACATGACACCACTAGGCATGATTCGAATGGACTTGATTAGACTAGGATGTGATCTACAAGGGAATTAGTACGCAATCAAGGAATGTCGACAATTGTGCTTCCGTACTTTGCCAGGTTTAAGCGTTTCCTCAAAATTTGAAGTTGCTTGTTAGCACTGTGTTCACTGAACATGGGCACAAGGTCCAAGTCCCTAAGTAGACAGTTGCGACAGGCGTGGTAGAACATATGATTAACTAGTTGGGCACGGCGTAAGGACCATGGCAGAAGGAAGGCGAGAATTCGAGCCCAGATTTCCGGAGGGAGTTGCAGCATCCCTAAGAAAAGAAACAAAGAATGGTGTAAGGTTATGTACAAGTTGGGGTTTTAACTGAAAAAAAGCTGTACAGCACTGCTGATGATGGAAGTATAAAACAAGTTTGGGCTACCGTTTCCTCCCACACACTTCTTTCCTCGCCGTTCCTATGTTTCCGACCACGTCAGAGCTGTTTTTGAGATCCTATACACAAATTTATACTGCTTTCCCAAGAATAGAGTTGATACAACCCAATAGCGCGACAATTGATCCAGAAAAATCAGTTCAAACTCTGAACCTCAAAGTAGTAGATACGAGTAAAATTAGCGGGGCAGACTGCACTTAAATCCAGATACCGACGAACAGCCTCTGATTTATCACCAATCCCATGAGTTCCAAAGCTCGCCGCCCCATTTCTTGTCAATATCATTCTCGATTCCCTCCTTCAAACATACATTTCCAGTCCCATAAAACGATTTAACAGATGGAACCTTTCGAGAAATCGCCTTCAAAACTCCTTCGAATGCCCTAACTCGAACGACAGACGGTGGATTCCACTCTCTGTAGAGAATCCCAAGATCCACGAGACGCCATTCAGAAAAGGTTTTGTTAACTGTGGAAAGATGGAATTGGTATAAGATTGTTTCGCATAAATCCTGAAGATGATACAACAACTCATCAGTAAAAAAGTGAGGGTTATATGAGATAGACTTACTTGAAGCTCTTTGTTTGCCCATCGTACACCATTAGGGGATTCGACTATGAGAGCAAGCTTATGAAGATGTGGGGTCTTTGAGGCCAACGACCTGAGGCTTCTGACGCCAAATAGCGGCAACATAATGCCCAGATACAGTTCCCTCAATCGAGCAAAACCTGCCGGAGGGAGCATATTCGTAGGGTCACTAGTACTGTCGTACGGAAAAAATCCAATGACTTCGAGCACAAGCAGCTGTTCTGCATTAGTCATAATAGCAAAAAATTCAGCTGCGTTGATGTAACCTTGAAGGTTAACCCTGAGCTCGACGAGCTGAGCCATGTTGAGAGCTGAAAAAATGATGAGAGAAGGAGGTGGGTTGAGATGGACGACATCAAATTGGAATGCATTAGCCCCGAACGAGGGGGGCAAAGGACTTGGCGGGCCCCATGGTACAATTGATGCCCATTTGAACACCCTCAGATGAGGATGTGCAGGAGTCTTTATTATGTGAGAGGAGCCACCGTCCTGAATACTATGGCAGGTGATGAGATATTGAAGCTCTTGGAGAAGGGGAGATGCAGAAGTAAATTTTTTGACATGCGATTCATAACAGTCGTTATGACTATGAGTCAAGCACAGCCTAAACGTCTGAAGAAGAGGCAAAGCAATCTTGTCGGCATCCTCTGTGGAAGCAAATGCACTAGAAGGTCCGGTGGTGTACCCATATTGTAAAGACAGAACTGTAAGTTGAGACGCGGTTACCTTGAATGCGAGGTCTGCCGTCGAGCTCCACCCACCATACCATTTAGAGTTGTCCCGGATGTAAAGTTCCTCCAGTGATGTAAGGGAGGGTATCAGGGAATTTAGCCCATCATATACATCTGAGGCTTCGTCGAAAGCTGGATGAAGTTCTGGCCACCTAATTGGTTCCTCTTCTGCTTTTCGAAACAGTCGCCTCAGGGATATGAGGGGCTTCTTCTGCGCTGGTTTCCATGACGGGTAATTAGGCATGACCAAACTAGGCATGAAGCGAAGACACTTGATTAGAGTGGGATGCGATCTACGGGCAAATTAATAAGTAGACGAGGAAAATAAACAGTTTTTAGTTTGTTTACCTTGCCAGGTTTAATCGACTCCTCAAAACTTGAAGCTGTTCCTCAACATTTTGTTCAGTGAATGCAGTTACAAGATTCAATTCTCTGAATATCCGGTCCCCGCAAATGCGGTAGAATTCATGATTGACATGTTTGGCTACGTGCAAGGAAGCTAGCGGGAGAAACGCCAGGATTTGGACCCAGATTTCTGGAGGGAGAGTTTGGGGCATCTCAGACATGAACAAGATCGAGTCGAGGGTGGTAACAGGGTTCGATGGTAGAGGAGTTTTGTGTGAAGAGCTGTTGAGCACCGCTTGTGATGGAGGTGTAGGACAAGTTTAGGCGAGCGCTTTCTCAAACACGGCCTTTTCACAATATGCCTCTGCATACTTGAGGTTCTCCGGCCCTATCAAGACAATGTTTCGAAATCTCATACACAATACATTGGTACAAGTCCCAAACCAGGCTCCGACAGACAATGTCACAAGAAGGGGTTCGAAAAAGTATATTGTACATTCATTTTATATTCTGAACTTCAAGGTCGTACCCTGTTGGTCCAAGTAAGGGATAAAGCAGCTTGGGGGAAAGAAAAGGCAGCTGACAATGAGATGCGGCGCTGCCATTTATTTAATAGCTCTCCACCTCTAACATTCTCCATTCTGCCAACCCAGTCGTTACCCACTCGACCCAGGTGGGATGAACGCAATAATAAAAATGTTGATATGCTTGATGCTTAACATGGGATGTATAGGAGCTGCAATCAAAAGAGTTTAAATATCACTTGGGGGGCGGTAGGGCTCTATATTTTATCACCACTTCTTTTCCCAACAATTCCATAGCTCACCACCCCACTTCCTGTCAATCTCACCTTCTATCCCTTCCCACAAACGCAAGCTTCTAGTCCCATAAAATGATGTAATGGACGGGACTTGTCGAGATATGGCCGCCAAGACTCCTTCGAAATCGGTGATTCGAACGCCAAATTGTTCAGTCCAGTTTCGGAAGAGAATTCCAAAGTCTGCAAGACTCCATTCAGAGAACGATTTATTCACAGTGGAAAGATGGAATTGGTATAATAGAGGTTCGCATATATCCTAAAGATGACGGAATAGTTAGCCGGTGAAAGCAGGTACTGAGATATGATAGACTTACTCGGAGCGATGACTTTGTCCAGATGGGACCAGAAGGAGTCTCAACGATAAGTGCAAGTTTATGCAGATGAGCTGTCTTCGACGCCAGGGACCTCAAGCTCCGGACACTAAACATTGGCAACAGAATTCCCAGGTGTAATTGCCTCAATTGGCCGAGTCCTGTCCCAGGAAGCAGACTTGTCGGGTCATTATTCGTATCATAAGGGTAAAATCCGATGACCTCCAATATAACGAGCTGTTCAGCACCCATAATGGCAACAAAAAAATCAGCTACGTTGGTGCGAGCGTGAAGGTCTACTCTAAGCTCAACGAGTTGAGCCATATTGAGAGATGAAAACACATCAAGAGAAGGAGGGGGGTCGAGATGAATGACATCAAAGTGGAACGCATGAGAAGCGAAGGGAGGAGGCAAGAAAGGTGGCGTGTTCCAGGTATAAACCGTGGCCCACTTGAATACCTTCAAGTGAGGATGCGTTACAATATCCATACCATAAGAAGTGCTGTTGGTTTGGACACCCCCGCTCCACAAAATATATTGAATCTCTTGGAGGAGCGGAGACGCGGAGAGAATTTCCTGGATACGCCCTTCAAAATCTCCATCGAGACCAGCAATCAAACTCAGCCGGAATGTGCGGAGAACAGGCAGAGCTATGGTGAATTTGGGGGGAAACAAGTTATCAAGTCCAGTAGTGGACACAAATTGTAAAGTCAGGACTGTCAGCCTAGATGCAGTTATTTTCAACGCTAGGTCCGCTGTTGAGTAGCATTCGCTGTCCCAAGAGTCCTCCATGTGCAGTTCCTCTAGAGACGTGAGGGAAGGTATGAGAGAAGCTAACCCTTCGTCTATATCTGATGCATTTCGGGGTATAGGCCACCTAATCGGATCTTCTGGTTTTCGGAAAAGTCGTCGAAGAAGCCGGAAGGGCTTCTTTTGGATTGGTGGTGGCCACGTATAAAAATCGGGTATGACCAAACTCGGCATAAATCGAATACTCTTGATTAAACTAGGATGTAATCTACAAGTGAATTAGCTCAACGGGGCGAGAGTCAGCAAGTTTTGTCATATACTTCGCTACAGTTAATCGGTTCCTCAAAACTAGAAGTTCTTGTTCAACATTTTGTTCAGTAAAAACGGCCACCAAGATCAAATCTCTGGATAGATGGTTCCTACAAATGTGGTGGAACGCATGGTTAACCTGTTTAGCTTGGTGCAAGAACTTTGAGGGAAGAAAGGCCAGAATTTTCGCCCAGATTTCTGGAGGGAGCGGTGGAGGCATAATTGACTACTAGATAGAGTTGTGGAGTGCGATTCACAAGCGTGAACTATGAGAAATTGTGACTCAAAAGCTGTGGAGTGCTGTTGATGATGGAGGTGGAAAACAAGTTTGGCCGAGTATTCTCTCATACACGTCTTGCTTCACAATCCTTATACGTATTCGAACGGTTTTCGATCCTATCAGGACAAATTTTGAAATATTGTCGGTAGTGGAATAATATGAAACGTCCCAAGGTTAGAGAAAGTACAGACAAATCGCATAAGGAATCATTCGTAACAACAGTTTACAGTCAAATAAAAATGAAAATCTCAATGGGATTTCCTCTCAAGTGGTCGTGAGGTACGTACGTCTACAATCAGAGGGAAATAAATGGAAGTGCGCGATGGGTTGAGACGCTGCCATCTGGGCCCTCTCAGCCTCCAACCATGCTGATTCTTCAACAAAGCTCTCCCTTATGCGAGCGCGAAACGAACAATAGTATGTGCCAAGCCGACAACCAAGAGGTCAGGTCCTTGAAGAGGTCGAAATGTATGAGCCATAGGTTTATCAAAAAAAATGAACCTGGCTATTCGGAGTCCATTTTAAAGGTGACTACGAATGAAACAAGATGAGGTTAGTCGTGTTTGGGAATCTAGTCGTAGACTGACCTGTATCAAACCCATACTTAGGAGTGTGTCTGCCGCATCTCAAAAAGTGAGAGAAAAATGTTTCGCATGTGCATCTTGAACCAGCTGCGGAGAGCGCAAAGGATGTTTCTCTCGTGGGAAGACTCTCTGGGTGCTTAGATGCATCCGTGAGGAGAGATATATCTGAGGGTTTGTAATTGAAGCACGCTGCACCAGAGTCACTTAGCCAAAAAAAAAAGTATAAAAGTGAGCATTTATGCTCACCAACAATCGCACCGCGAACATGAGTAGCATCATGGATATATTTTCCTAAGTACGACACCGTTCTCTTGAGGTTAATTCCAAACTGACCAAGACTCAGTGAGATACCCAAAGTTGTGAGAAATCAGGAACGTACAAAAACTGCGTTCTTCACACCTCGTCGGGTTCAATACGCGAGTCCAGGATCACCAAGAGTGCTCTTTGTTTCTTTCAAAGTCCTAGCCACGGGATAGGAGGATATTGGCCGAAGTAGGGCAGCCCCCTGTGCGCAGGTGGATCCAACCCACAGACATATGGGCTTTCGTCTTCTGGTCACTGGTTCTTGTAGCTGAGATTGAGTCCCAGAGCTAGCACCTCGCGTGCGTCATTGAAAGACGCGTCTTGGCTGGAGGAAAGTAGCAGAGCAATTCTCGAGGGTAGAGGAAGTGGTAGGGCAGTGTAGGCAGCAGGGCCAAATTCGGAAATCTTCGACTTCGAGTATCTGGGCGCGCTGAGATTCAGCATTTGCGGAAGAAGAACAAGTAGTTGTGTACGAACCTGGGAGAAGGTGAACTTGGCTCGCTCGAATCCGAGCTTTGCCAAAGGCCAGTGCGGCTCAATTACGAGTGAAGAGAAACGGTCTTCCACTGAAGATACGAGCCCGGTCCAGGCATTCTTCACTGAAACGACAGTGACGACGTTCAGAGTACAGCGACCGTTTGCGACTATCTCATCAGGGTATGTTACGAGCACCTCCAGAAAAGTAAAACGTTGATGATGAGCCGCTATTTGAGGGTGCGAAGAGAAAGGTGAAGTTGTCGGACTTTGGCGACATGAAGGTCAGGAAGCAAAGGGATTGAAATCGGGATCAATTGTGTTCTGACTGCTTTCGGGTTGGTTTCTAATGACTAGACGAGCTTGGAAAGGTACTTTCGTTTTGTAAAATATCATCTGACGGAGCCTAATGTAAAAAATTCATTCTCGATTTCTCAGCAACTCCCTTTCCTTTGATTCCACAGCTCACCACCCCAACTCTCCTCAATCTCATCTTCCATCCCTTCCCACAAACGCAAACTTCCTGTCCCATAAAAAGATCGAATAGAAGAAACCTTTCGAGATATAGCCATCAAAAGTCCTTCAAAATCCATAATCTTGCCCGTCCAGTCCCTGAAAATGATACCCAAGTCCAGAAGCTCCCACTCAGAAAGGCATTGGTTGACTGTCGAACAATGGAATTCGTACAACAAAGCCTCGCATTTCGCCTAAAATTAATAAAAAGATCAACTAACCAAGAAAGAGCGGATGATATCAGCGTACCTGAACCGACGTACGTGTCCATATCCTGTTATTCCATGGTTCAATGAGAAGGACCAGCTTGTGAAGACCAGGTATCTTTAACGCTAAATTCTTCAGACTCCTAGCACTAAAAAAATCTAACGCGATGCCCAGATGTAACCTTCTGAGACTACCCAGTCCGACCCCAAGAAACAGAGTGCATGGATCGTTCGCAGCGTTCCAATATCGGATCCCCGTAACCTCCAGAGTTATGAGCCGTTCAGCACGAGTAATGAGGTTAAAGAACAATTCTCCGTCGTCCCGACCATTGAAATCAACTCTAAGCTCCACAAGCTGACCAATGTTGAGTGCTAGAAGGGCGTCGAACGATGGGGCTGGGTTGAGGTGAACCACTTCAAATTGTGATACATGAGACATGAAAAGGGAGGGCAGAGAAATGGAGAGGGTATTCGATAGGCTCTCGTAGTCTGAACTAACCGATGGCCTGATCGTTGTCCATTTGAAAGCCTTCAAACGGAGGTACGTTGGAGTTCTCACTCGCGTTGCATAAACAATGTCTCGGACGCCATAGCTGAGGATATGACATTGAATGTTTCGGAGGAGAGGAGAGGCAGAGATGATTTTTTGAATGCGTGATTCATGAGAGTTATCCAGTTCTGCACCAATATTTAGCATAACCCTGAGGGTATGGAGGACGGGCAACGCGAGGTTGAACGCTTCGGGATAACTGCGACCGTCGACGATAAATGACAGCCTCAATGAGAGAACAGTTAAATGACTTGCGCTAACCCGGAGCGCAAGCTCCGCATTTGGCCCCCATAGGCCATACCATGAAGATGGATGGCTCATGTCAAGCTCTTCAAGGGAGGTGAAGGAAGGTAACAGAGACTTGAGCGAAGATTCCATGTCTATTACCTTCAAGTAAACTGACTCAATTGTAAGACGAATAATGGGAGTGGGAGCCTCCTTGGCTTTACCAAACATTCGCTTCAGGAGAGGAATGGGCTTTGGCTGAAGCGGACCTGGAATGTTGTAAAGTGAAGACTGCGTCGTGGGAATGAAGCAGAGCTTCTTGATAAGATGACCATGAGATCTAGGAGCACATAATGAACTGAATGGGCACAGAAATATCAAACAAACATACCTCGCCAGGCTCAACCGCTTCTCCAAAATCTCTAGCTGTTCATCGATATTGTCACCGTTGATTATTGGAATAAGGTCCAACACGCCCAGGGTTATGTCCCTGGAGATTCGATAAAACACGCGATTGACACGTTTCACCACATCCAAGGATGTAGAAGGAAGAAAAGCAAGAATTTGAGCCCAGAGCTCCGGAGCGAGGATTGTCGGCATGGATGAGAGTGACGAATAAAAAAGGAAAGCGTAGATGCAACCTTGTAAGATTCGAAAAGTAGCGTCCAACCGACTTTAAATAGCTGTGGAACACCGTAAGTGATGGAAGTGAAGGACAAGGGTACGGCGGGCGCCTACTCTCCTGCTTTCCTACAATTCTCAATTGAAAATCAGCTCTCAAACAGATGCAGACCCAGTGAGCCAAACTCCCATTCATTTGGGAGAGATCCCTACACTTCAAACCGATCCACCAGTTAAAGACGGTACAACAGCATGTTGCCCTAAATTTGGAAGAGCAGGGATCATGGATGAAGAAACCTGACTCATCCACGTCCTAGAGTCGGACAAAGAGCTCTATAATTTCGATACACAGGAGTAAAAAAACAAGAATTAGATGGAATTGAGGGGACTACAAGTTCCATACTGCATCACGACTTCTTTTCCAAATCATTCCACAGTTCACCTCCCCACTTCTTGTCAATATCATCCTCTATTCCTTCCCACAAACGTAAGCTTCCAGTCCCATAAAACAAAACAATAGAAGGAATTATTCGAGAAATGGAGTTTAAAATTCCTTCAAGGTCGCTGATCTTAACGACAGAGCCTCCAGACCACGTTCGGCAGAGGATTCCAAAATCCGCAAGTCTCCAATCGGAAAACGAGTTAGTGGAGGTCGAAAGAAGGAATTGGCGTAATAGCTCTTCCCCTATATCCTGATGATGAAAGAACAGTCAGTCTGAGAAAAAAAGCGATTTGGTCAGATTGACTTGCCAAAAGATGTTCCCTTTCCCGGCTCATACCATAGGGACGTTCGGCAAGAAGGACAAGCTTATGAAGACCTGGACTAATTGCGGCTAAAGCTATCAGGCTTTGGATGCTAAAGAGTGGCAGCATAATGCCTAAATACAATTGCTTCAATTGACTCAATCCTGCCCCAGGAAGCAAGATCGCTGGGTCGCGAGCTGCTTCATAACGAGCAAATACGATGGCTTCCAGTACAACAAGTTGTTCAGCAGCGATAATAACAGCGAAAAAATGAGCCGCGTTTGTGCGACCGCGAAAATCAACTCTGAGTTCAATCAGTTGTGTCATGTTAAGGGATGAGAAAATGTCGAGAGAAGGCGGTGAGTCGAGATGAATGACATCAAGTTGAGATGCATGATTGGCAAAAGAGAGAGGCAAAGGATGTGACGAGGCGCAAGATAAAGGCGTTGCCCACTTGAATACCTTTAAACAAGGATACCTTGGAGTATTCAGCCCGTGTGAAGAGCCGTTGCCGCTGCCGTTACCGTTACTTCGGACGAGATATTGAATCTCTCGGAGGAAAGGTGACGCAGAGAGAATCCTTTGGACACGAGATTCGAAATCGCCATTGGGATCGGCAATTAAGCTCAGCCGGAAGGTGTGGAGAGCGGGCAGAGGTATTGTGACTGGATCTTCATTGAAAGGAAACGAATCTGGAAATCCAGCAGGGGACCAGAAGTGCAAGCCGAGGACTGTAAGCTGAGATGCAGTAGCCTTCAACGCAAGATCTGCTGTTGAGCTCCAGCCTCCCGACCAGGAATCCTCCATCTCTAATTCCTCGAGGGACGTAAGGGAGGGGATGAGGGAAGCTAAGCCATTATTTATATCTGCCAGGTCCATGGTGATTGGATCTCTAATGGGTTCCTCTCCTGTTTTTCGGGAAAGCCGCCTGAAGAACTGGAAGGGTTTTCCCTGGGTTTGCGTCTGAGTTGGCATCTGACCTGGAATCGATGTAACAAAATCAGGGATGACCAACGTCGGCATAAATCGAATGCTCTTGATCAGAGTAGGATGTAGTCTACAAATGTGTTAGTTCAACAAGTAACACTCAGGAATTGTTCACCAAATACTTTGCGAGGTTTAACCGTTTCCTCAAAACTTGAATTTGTTCCTCGACGTTGTCCTTGGTGAACCTAGCGACAAGAACCAAGTCTCTGAATAAAATGGCTCGACAAATGTGATATGTCACATGATTAACATGTTGGACAAGGTGCAAGGATTTTGGGGGAAGAAAGGTCAGGACATTGGTCCAGATTTCTGGAGGGAGGTCTGGTGGCATGAATCACGACAAATTCAAGTTTTGGGTGGATACAGACAAGCTTGGAGTGCTCAGGGGGCTTGGACAAACAAGCTGAAGGTTGTTGTTGACAGTGGTGCTGGTCAAGCTTGAGTGAGCGCTTGCTTCCTCACTCACTTCTTCTTCACCTTGCTTCCACGTACTTAAAATGGGATCGGAACATATTAGGACAGCTTTTGAAACCTGGTAGACAATATATTTATACCACAGTCCGATGGGCTGCCGTGGAGCAGACAAATCGTATGAGAAATGATCCGCCACAAAAAGTATACATTTAGATTACAGTCTGAACCCAGGGTCTCACCCTGTCGACCATTCAAAGTGTTTAAAATGAGAAAAAAAAACCGGTAGAGATAAACGTGCAATGATACAAGACGTTATCATTTCGACATTTGGCGATACGGGCTCTGCAACGCCGCCGAATTCTGCGATGCCTCTCAAATACAAAAAGGAATAAGAATAGCGATCGTGTAAAAGGAGAAATTATCCAATTAGAACGCCGAAAAATGCATCCCTCATAGCTCCGACGCATATGCCATCTTGCGCGGTATCAGTGCGGATGTGACACCTATGACACCTACTAAGTGGAATCATGACTCCATTGCCTTCCCCTTCTCCTTGTGGTGCCTGAGGCTTAGAAGAGGTTGTCGATGTTCGTTATCAGGCCCGCGATGTACAGAGAGCGGGCAAAGTTGGTCGCCTTAGACCATGACAGCGCCATGAACATTCCAAAATGTCTGAAAGGACCAGCATGGCAATCCTCGAAACCGGACAACTATGGGGCACCCTTGAGCTTCGGGACCAGCAGTCAGAGCGTCCAGACGGGATGCAAATCAGGTTTAGTGGGTCAATGAAAGAGCAATTTTAAACAAATGGGTGCCGACTGTCGGGGTGGATGAGGGTACGGCCGTTGGTTGTTCGAATTTCATTACTGTACCCAATAAGGTCTAACAATACCCAAATGCTCGCTCCATCCAGCCTGGACCGATTTACCATGTTATCACTGTCTGACCTTTTATGGATAATTTAGCACAGAAAGCGTCACTTTGACAAGTTTCTGTAGTACGAACATGTTGACTAGTAAATCACGGGTGGATTGCTAAGGATATTAGTGTTGGTGCCCAAGCGAAACAGGGATTCGTCTTGTCGACTTGAGTATGTCGGGATATCCCTTCTAGCGCACATGAATAAGATTCCAATATCGCAGATTCACGAAAAATGGAGAAGAGAAGGAATTACGTTGATGATCTGGGGAATCAATGAAACATAAACGTTATTCTCAACTACAGAATAGAGCTAGTTGCATAAAAATCGAACTCCGATGTATCTTGATTCCAAAATAGCCTGGTAGAACCCGAATCCATACGGCAGAGAGTTATCTGTCAGTGGCTGACAAGTTTAGAACGAACTACGGAGCCCTCGATGTAGTGTGTCGTGCTGCAAAATGAATGAGTGAGCCGTTAGTAGTGAAGGTGAAGTGCCGAGTGCGCACCAATCCATTTCAGCCAGAGAAACAATCTTAGTTTTCTTCACAATCTTCCAGCCCCAGTACAAGAGGATGACGAAAATGATGTTGACGTAGGATGAGAAGAAGTCGGAGGCAGAGAATGGCTTGACTGATGACCATCCAGAGAAGCTAGGGAGGAAAGAGAAGGAAATTAGACGATGGTGGAGCGACAAGGAATAAACCTACAAAATAATGACAATCAAGGTGAAGAATAGCACATAAGAGCCCCAGGGCATGAGGAAGGAATGGAAAGGAAGACTAGAGCGAGGAATACCCTGAGCAGCCATTCCACGGGTGAAGCGGATGTGCGAAACAGCAACACCCAACCATGTAAGCAGAGAGCCCAGCGTAGTAATGTTGGCGAGCCAGTTGAAAGCTGTATTGGCACCGTCGCCACCGCAAGCGAGGAACCCCAGCAAAGCGAAAAGGGCAGTCGCACCGAGAGCGTAAATGGGGACACCGTTAGGAAGAATCTTAGAGAAGATCCTAGGCGCTTGGTCTTGCTGTGCAAGCATGAAAAGAGCACGGGAAGAGGCATAAAGGAATTCGTTGCCAGAGGAAAATGCAGAGGTCAATACAACAGCATTGACGATGTGATCAAGGACTTTGATACCCGAAATCTTGATAACAATGACGAAAGGAGCCTCAGCAGCCGTACCAGAATCCTCCTTGTTGGCTTGGAGCAAGGCAGGGTCATTGCGAGGAATGCACATTCCAGCGAGCCAAAGGGAGAGAATGTCTAGGGAAGAGACAATGAGGGCGCTATAAAGCGGAACTACGGGGAAAAGAACATACAGAGGAGCACAATACGGTAGAAGATGGCACGAACAGCAGTCCTCATCGTCTTTCTGGGGTTCTCGGCTTCAAGGCAGATAGAAGCAAGGCCTTCCATTCCACCATAGGAGAAAGCTGCTTGAGTAAAAACTGCCCAGAAACCAAGGAAACGAGCCTTGGGAGCAGGGGTAATCCCGAGGTAGTCGCTGTTAAACGGAGAATCTCTCCAGTACCTGAAGCCACGACGATCACGATCGGGTGCACCGCCAAGGTCAACAACAAGCATGACGAGCATGAGACCGACGATGGTGATGATTTTGAGGAAGGCAAACCAGAACTCAAATTCACCAAAGTATTTGACACCCGCAACGTTAATAGCGACGGTTCCAATGAGAATCACGGCGACGTAAATACCCAGGTGCTTAGTGTTCGAATCCCAGTACTGGATGACGATTGATGCGGCCGTAATTTCAACAGGAGTAGTCATGGCAGTTTGGAACCAGAATTGCCAACCCATGGCGAAACCGAGGGCATCGTCAACGTAACGGGAGGAGAATTCGATGAACCCTGAAGCAGAAGGATCGAATACCATCATCTGTGATAGATATTTAGGACATGCGGAGTTGAACACGGGGGACCAAAAACCTACCTCTCCCAGAGCGTACATCATGAGACCGACCAGCATTCCAACAATAAGGTAACCGAGAACGGCACCGACAGGACCGCCATTTGCGATGGCCTTACCTGAACCCAGGAAGAGTCCAGTTCCGATAGTGCCCGCCTAGAGAATTGAAATGGGTGAATAATAAAAATTCGCCGAAAAAACAATTGAACAAACAATGGCAATCATGGATACATGGCGACCCTTGAGCGCACGATGCATATGGGGGTCATCGGTTGACCCGTCAGCGACACGGTCGTCGTGGGCAATGGCGACCTCAACGTCGATGTTGGAGAAACTCTTCTCACTCTTAGGCTCAGACATCGCGGCAGGGAGTGTCAAGTCTCAGTTGAAGGGGGACTGTCCTAATATACCCAGGGGGAAAGGCGGGGGGGATATTGATATTTCCGGCGTCTCAAGGCATCCTTATATCGTCTCAATTTGATCGCAAGCATGGTACACTCCACACTGCTGATAACGAGACATGCCCACCGTTCCCATTCTTTTCTGACCGTCCATATCAATTGTACTTAAATAGAAATACGTACTCACACTAGGGCCTTACCTTCCCGCTTCTTATGCAGCCAGAAAAACTTTGAATCTGACGGTAGATTCGCGAGACTTATTCGCACACCTGTGACCGTCACAAGAGAGAGACGCTTCTTATCGTCCGCAGCGACAGCGAACTTTGATTGTCCGGAAGATTTGCTAAGATCATCCCGTTCCGAACATGAACTTGAAATATCCAGGACCGATCTAGACCTCCGTGGTCGGACTTTGCTACTTAACATTTCCGCCGCTGTATAAAGCAGATACGGGAAATACTGCAGAAAGTTGTCTGAGCATCTGAAAAGGAAGTATGCTGCACCGAAGTTGATTAGCAGAACAGTGCAGAAAAGCGATGTGTAGGAGGGATGGGATTTGGCATGGAGGTAGGATGCAGACAAGATAATGACTTCCGCATTCTCGAATCTCGTGCCTGCCTCATGACCTCCAGTCTCTTTAGTGCGACGAGGAAGCGTGTTCACCAAAAACCGGATCTCGAACATGGTCAACATCATTAATATGTCCCTTCAACCCTCACGTCACACAATTGTAGGTAATTCTGGTAGACGGTCAAACCTGGAGAATAGTTCAACTTGAGCTTATGGTCAAGTGGATGATATGAGCATGGATACGTACAAAGGAAAGGGACCCTGGAGGTAGTGTTAGAAGACAAACAATGAACGGAATGTTCAACTGGATAGACCAAAACTGGATCTCAAATCTTGCTTCAGGTCCAGGGGCAAAAATTGTACATTATTTGGGGCAACTAGGCGTCTTTTTATGTCATACCTTTCCCTAGCATTCTTCTGCAAACACCAATTTTCCTGTGTCTAGTCCTTCGCGAATCTATCCTCCCTCGTATTTCATACGACATGTATTGTCTCTGAGGCTGCAAGCTGTAGTATCATTTTTGACTGGGAACATGACACCGAGTCGCACCTGAAGCAGTTTGCAGGTCACGTGAGTGTAAATGCCACATCCCGGCCGGCGAGAAGCGGCGTCTTTCTCCTCTGGGTGCCTTGTAAGGAATCGAGTGGGATGATGGTTATGTACATGCTTTAGTCCAAGCCAAGCCAAACCATTGCATTGTTCATATGATGGAATGCTTGCACGTCATGTACGACTCTGAGTGCCAAAGTGCTCCGTGTCAAATCCTCTCCCGATCAAGGAGGATTCAAGAAGCTCGACGAAAGTCGGCTACCTTGAACTCTCGGGGAGTGTGAGGATTGGAAGAGGTTATCGACGTCCACTACTGGGACTGCAATGCATTGAGGGGTATCCGAAGGGTGTAGCCGTGGGGTAAGGAATGTAGTATGAAGATTCTAAAATTTGAAGAAAATGGGAATCTCCATTAAGCGATTAATGGGACGCATGTTTGAGCTTCACGTCAAACAGTCAATTTGTCAATGTCTGGACACGTTGAAAGTTAGACGTAGCGGGAAATGGGGAAGGCATGTGTCCTAACCTCCACAGTGGTGTATATCCAGTCACTCATATCCGAGCGGAATTCCGACACAAGATGGGTGATAAAAGTCAGCGCGGTTCATAGTGAGAACAAGACAGCAGTTTCTCAAACGGCGGGACGAATTCAAGCCCAAGTGTTCCAGTGCAGCTTCGATAACGTTGAATGTACTGCGACCCTTCGCGGCACCTGCAATAGAGCACGTCATGACAATCTACCGAAAAAAAAATTGATAGCCAGATTCAAAGGCATGAATTCAACAGCGGAGGTCTCTGGCTTTTCGCGACAAGAGGGCAAAAGGCAAAGGGAACTCAGGATCAATTTGGGTTCTGACTGTTGATCGCTTTAGCGCTGGTTCGAAAGACACTTCTTTTTTTTAACATCGTATAAAGAAACGTAACGTGGAAATTTCATTCCTTGTGTCTCACCAACCTCCTCTCCGTTGATTCCACAGCTCACCACCCCATCTCTTGTCAATTTCGTCGTCCATCCCCGCCCACAGACGCAAGCTCCCCGTTCCGTAAAATGATTGAACTGAGGGAACTTTTCTGCAAATGGCGGTCAAAAGTTCTTTCAGGTCCACAATTTTACCAGGCCAGTCTCTGACAATGATCCCAAAGTCCAAAACTTTCCATTCGGACAAAAATACGTTCGAAGGCGTGAAGCGGAAGTCGTCCACCAGCATCTCACACTTAGCCTAGAAGGAAGGCAAGGGTCAAGGGGCCAAATAGTACAGGAGAAAGAACGTGCCTGAACAGATCTTCGCGTCCATATGTCGTTATCGAGAGGTTCAACGAGAATGGCAAGCCTTTGAAGACGAGGAATCTTTGATGCCAACGCGATCAGACTTTGGGGACCAAATAGCTTTAATGAGTCGCCCAGAAATAATTTTTTCAGTTGACCCAGCCCACTCTCGGGAAAAAGTTTGGCTGGGTCATCAGCAGCAGCCCGATAATTCATCCCTGTGATCTCCAGAACCTCAAGTTGCCCTCCATACTCAAGGAGAGTGAAGAGATTGGCTCCATCATCACGACCATTCAAGTCAACTCTAAGTTCAACGAGTTGGCCAATCTCGAGTGCTCTAAGGCTATCGAACGATGGCGCTGGGTTGAGGTGAACTACCTCAAACTGGGATGAGTGGGATATGAAATGGGAAGGTAATGAAATTGAGAGGGCGTTCGACGGGTTCGTAGGATGTAAGCCAGGAGACTGCTTAATTCCTGTCCATTTGAAAACTTTCAAATGAGAGTACGTTTTCGGAGCTTCCACACTAGGCGTGAAAACAATGACGTCAGAGTTGTAACTGAGGAAATGATACTGTATCTCTCTGAGAAGAGGAGAGGAAGAGATAAGTGACCCAAAAATCGAGTCATGATCATTGCTAGGAGCAATATGCGACATCAATCTCAAGGTATGGAGAGCCGGCAGAGCAATGTAAGGCATTCCGCTGAATGGTAACTGGATTGCGAGAACAGTTATACGAGATGCGACAAGGCTAACTGCATGACTTGTACTCGTCGTCCACGGGTTCAACCACATAGACGGGTGGCCCATGTCAAGCTCCTCAAGCAGAGTGAATGAGGGTAGCAGAGAAAGAAGTGTCGATTCTACTTCCCATACTATTGGGTATTCTGGATGAGTTGAGGAACGAATGACAGGGAAAAGAGTTCGCTCCGCCTTTGCAAACACTCGCTTGAGGAATGGAATTGGCTTCGCCTGAGACTGCTTCGGGGCATAGTAGAGCGGAAGTTGATCTACAGACATAAAGCGAACTTTCTTGATAAGACGAGGATAGCGTCTAAGGAAACATAATAAGCCAAACTGATAAGGAAACGTGTAGCCTCCCAAATACTTTGCCAGACTGAGCCGCTTCTTAAAAACCCCAAGTTGTTCGTCCATATTATCATCCGTAAAAACAGGAATCAGGTCTAAAACCCTGAAGATGAGGGCTCTGCAGATCTGATAAAACACACGATTGACGTGTTTCGCCGCATTCAGGGAGGTGTACGGCAAGAAAGCAAGGATTTTGGTCCACAGTTCCGGAGCAATATCTGGCGCCATTGTCAATCGCAGGAAATAGAGATGCTCAGATCTAAGCCCCCTGGATTGAAAAGTCTTCAGTAACCTCCAATAATGCCTGCGAAACTCAAGATGGAAGTTGAAGCCGAGTGTGCGACAGGCGCTTGGTCACTAGCGGGATCAATGAGCAACTTTGGCTTCAACTCCCGTGGTCCCATCTTCCCCTCGTCAGCGTTGCTCATAAGCCGCGGGCTCAGTTACATAAAGCATGTCCATTGTATCATTTTGATTTCACCCCTTCTTGAATGTGTGATAATTGCCGTCTCATCTTCCCACTTGTGCGCTTCTCGATAATGTGGTCATCTCGTGCTCACCCTTGCGTGCTCAATTCTGACACAAACATCTTACAATTCTAACTCAATCGAGCCGTGAAAAACAGGCTTGTTCAATTCCAATGTGGTCCCGTTTCTCGTCATGTCACAAGTTGCATTCCAGCGAACTCATTGAATGGTTGTAATCATCAGGCGACCGGCCAAGGGACTTCGGTACCGGAATAGAATGAATCATTGCAGATTCACCAACATTAAAAAAAGATGAGAGTGCTAGCAGAGTAATTGTGGCAGATCTTGATGGATTGGGTGGTGCAAAAGAGTAGAATTTTTGAAAAAACACTCAAGGCCAAAAGTTAACTACAAATGAAATGAAACTGAGATATCGAGAAGACCCTATCTCAGTTTTAACTCTTCCGTCCATGTACGGTTAAGTCAATGTGGGAGTGTTTTCAGCAAAGTATTCATGGGAGTCTCCGTTCATGATCGCTTTAGCAGGACTCTTAATAGCCTGAGAATATATTGTGAGAAGAGCGTAGAGACCGTGAAGGTGAAATGAGGCTACCAAGGCTAGCGCGGCAGCCTGGCCAGCTGCGCTATCGACCGTCCCCCCGTTATCGATAAAATGCGATGCTTCGTGAATGAGAGTACCAGCTTTAGAATCCGTTCCAGAAATGGGAGATGTCCAGAAGGCAGGGCACAGATGAATAACGCTTGCTAATATGAGCTCACCTGGTCATTGGATATAAAACAAACACGTTACCCAAAATCAGAGGCGTGAACCTAATGGAACTTTATCCATTAGCATGCATAGGAGAAATGATGGTGTTGATAATAATTACTGACATAAGCCCAGTATCCTGCCCAGTTACACTGGCAATCGTATCTAATATCCGCTTAGGTTGCACGCCTCACGGTATCATAATATGAGGACTTACGTGAAACCGAGGAAATCATTCCCACGAATAGACTGAAAATGCGACTGGACAAGATCATGCCTTCCCGAATCATACGCTCCAAACCAGGTCGTGTACCTGGGAGTCGCAATCGTGTGGGAGGAAAGATAATTGAACGCCTCATTAGCGTAGCTGGCCGCTCTGATAGCAGCACTGGTGATGGCGGATTGTTGCTGCTGAGTGCACATTATGAATGTTTCATGTGGATGGGGGAGATACTTGATAATCCAGGGAACCCAACGTGGGAACACCCAGATGGGACGTAAGCTTCCAGGGTCAATTTTAATGATCTTAAACTCTGTTCCCGTAGCATTGGCCACGTGAAAATCGAGTGGGAATGTAGAAACCGTGAGAAAACTGCCGTCCGTCAAATTGAAGTCGAAGGCCGAGAAGTTGTAAGCGTCGTTCACTTGTGATAAGATTAGAATGCGAGATCCAGTAGTTGAGGAAACAACAAACTGACAATTATGAGTCACATTAATGGCCTGGCCTGGCTCGAGAAAAGTAAAGAGCGAAGAGTCGTTCGATCCGTAGAGACTCTCGGGCTGATACTTTACGACTACACCAACAAAAGGAACGCCACCATATAGCTCATGGCTGATATTGAACTTATTGGTGGAAAAATTCGTGAGCACCCCGCGAGGATCATTTAGAATCTATCGCTAAGCTAAATGGAATAAAATATCATCAAGAGTATCCGTCCGTACCTTCAGCGCAACATCTCCTATATTCTTGACCGAGGTAGTTACAGTGAGATTCTGATTTTCGTCGAGAGAGTCCGCGCCATAGAGCGTGACGTTGAGGGACTGGGCCCAAGCCAATGCGGTAAGGTGCAAAGCAAGGAGCCAGCGGAGAGCAGAGTGGAGAGCCATCTCTAGAAGAATGTGCTGACTTTCTCACTCCAGTGAGGCTACCGTTCTTATACTCCTGCGAGTCCAGAATGAGCCCATCGGACCGGTAACTAACGTTGTTGGGCCACCTGAAAAAGCGGGGCTCGCACAAGCTGACAGTTCACAGCCTTTTGCTTAATGATGAGTGTCAATCATTTCCCTCGGAGTCGGTTCGCAAGAAATATCCTCTTCGATAAGGAGGTATAATATTTTGCCTCTCAGAGAACCTCTGAGCGGGATCATCGAGAGCATGCTCATGACATGCACCAGTATTAGGCAAGGCAAGGAAGGAATAATAAGTGAGAAGTGAGGGCGAGAACGAAAGTGAAGTCTTTAGCTCGGAGAACAGATGGAATCTGCACCTTCGTGGCAGGCAGTGGCAATGGGACTACACATCGCATTCAACCTGCACCTGCCATTCAAATGGACTCTGTTGAGAGATCTTTGAACAAGAACGGCAAAGCTTCGGGTACTTGAGGAGAGGCTTGGCAGCACCGCAAGAGGGACAAAGCCATGCCTGGAGTTTAGACGGAGACGCATTGTTTTTGGCGGGGCACTGTTAACTGCTCGGAGTACCATGCACTGGTGAAAGAGGAACGAACATGAAATTTCAGAGTGTCAATCACCTACCAGCTGAAAAATATGGGTGTTTCATGCATCCCTGCGTTCGTTGTGAGCATGTTACATGAGCGTTCATGAAAAGCAGGACGAGGCAAGCGTCTGCCCTCCCTTACAAACCTCATCAGCTTCATTTATGAATTCATGCATCTAACGCGAGGGAAAAGTCGTTGGACTATGAAATTATCCCAGTAAGTAAACAAACCAAGAAAAACAGATTCTGCGGTAATGTCCGTTGCCGCCCTAAACCCAAGTCAGGGAACAGCATGTCTCAGGCTATCCAACTCAACATCGCCGATTAGCACTGGCAATCAGGGGGATAAAAACACGGTTCACGCGTGAGACAAGTCGTCCGCTAACGCTAAAACATTATGAGGGAAGAATTCGACTTGCATAAGTCAGGTGTAGAAGAAAAGTTGTCGTATGCCTCTTCAGTATGGGGTCATACAGGTCATGTAAGGACCCAAGCGAAAATTCACACAGTCCCAGAACAGAGCTAGGAAGCGCCAATATGAAAAAGCAACCACCCGTTTCTTAAAGTTAAATACGCAAGTCCTTCCGTCTTCAAAAAAAAAAAAAACCCCGGGCTATCAAGGGAAATGAAGCTGTTCAATGTGAGAAGTAGAAGAGTATACAGTGTCTATTCAAATATGCGCAGAAAGATGAGATTTGTTTTTAGGAGGTTGTCGCCTTGCATATAAAGGCAGCAATGGTACAACACTATTATTATTATTCCTTTTTTTAGTCAAACAAAATAGCCAAAAGAACAAAGTGAACCAGATCACGAAAGGCGTCAAATACACTCTCATATTCCATTGAATCACGTCAAGGCTTAAGCCTTTGCTTCAAGAACTTTGTCCTCCTTAGCTCCTTTGGGGGCTTTCTCGCCATCGGAAAACTTCATGCTGATCGAATTCACACAGTGGCGCTCGTCCGTTGGATTGGGGAAGCCTTCACCTCGGAAGACGTGTCCAAGGTGGCCGCCGCAGGAAGCGCAAGTGATTTCCTCTCGTGTCATGCCGAGAGTTCTGTCAACGTGGTGATTCAGTGCGCCAGGTATGGATTGGAAGAAAGCAGGCCATCCACAGCCACTCTATTCAAGATAAAGTAAGTAGGGGGAGACTGATGATAGGAACAACGCGTAACACACCTTGAACTTGGAAGAGGACTCATAAAGGGGAGCATCGCAGCCTGCACATCTGTACAGTCCATCTTCATAGAAAGAGTCGTACTCTCCTGACCCAGCTCTTTCTGTCCCTTTCTCGCGAAGGATGCGAAACTATAAGCCAAGAATTCATCCATCAGTGGAAGTGGAAGACCGAAAACTTGGCTTATCGGGAACTCACTTGCTCCTTCGTCAACTTCACTCTCCACTCTGACTCAGGAAGGTCCACCTTCAAGGGGTGCTGCTCTGCTATGGGCATTGAAGGTGTAGAGGAACCAGATAACCAAGAGAATAATCGAGACAGTGTGGGCGATTGAGTAGCAGGTATTCGTGAGTAGTTATTTCGTCCCTGGTATATCCTGCGGAGGATAATCAAGTTTTGTGTGCGTTGAGTGCTAAGATAAGAAGGAAGAAATGTTGAAGAGGCTTTATATAACGCCCCCCGAAGCATACAAGAGTACTGCCTTTAGGATCCTTCGGCTTCACCTGGTGATAGTGGTGACAGGTCTTAGTCAAGCCAGCGTTTATGTAAGCTGTGGCGCCATCACCTAGATATCGCTTCGATGTACATTTTTGGGTATGATAAATGGATAATCCAGAAAAAAGGATAGACTCTGGAGCGAAGAACCGGAAAAAAGAGGGATTCCCTTCCCAGATTGAGTTCACTTCCGGCGCTCGCATCCGATTGCAATAGCTGGTGCACAGTGGTCGAATGAATGAATAATGGCGAAAGGAGGTTTCCCTTGTCTCTCCTATCTGAACTACAAGGTTAGTACCCAAGTAGCCAATCGTTCCTCAGAGCCGTATTTGGCGTGCTGCTTGATGTCGCTGAAGCGATCGACAGGCGAGGAACGAATCCCAAACTACCCTTCTTGTACTGTCGTATCAAGGGATGCGACTCTCTATTACGACATTTGGCCTCCTCGTCGCGTAAAATTTTTAAATTCCATGTTTTCAAACACATATGTGTCTTTTCTCTGACAGTCATAATTCTTTCGATCTGCCTCTCGGCGACACAAGTATGGACAAGACAGAGGGCAATCTTTATCTCTTGCATCGTTCGTTGAAAATTTATACCACATACTTTCAGTTCAGGCTGCCGTGGGGGCTTATAGAGCACGCTGCACTTATAAGTTAGCCATTCGATGATTGAATGGCTGGAAGTCCTAGGCTTTGTTTGTCTGTTATACTTCACTCTCAAACGTTGGCTGTTGTCGAAGAATGGACATCTCCGTATCTTCACTCTCCAGCTCTTTAGCTAACACCCGCCTTCGCAAACCAATTTCATCAAGCTTTAAGAACATTCCTACCCCGGACTTCCGTAGTTTGCGTTCTGTGGGCTTAGAAACTGGACCAACCAAGCCACTACCCCCAATCCAAAGCATCTGGAGTAGTCCGATACCGTCGAGGGTCGTCCGTTTGAGGGGTGTGGTGATTACAAACCAGATTGATATAGCGAACATGACAATTGATGTTACCAGACCTGCATATACCTGGAAGGAGAAACGTCAGAGAAATGAAAAGAGAACATTCACACAAGGAATTTACCGGTAACGGACGAAGCTGATTGAAATGAATACACTCATGCAAGATGAAACAGTGGAATCAGACGTACTGTTAGTTGAGACATGAAGACGTCCATCTTAGCTTCAATTAACACTTGGCTGGAAGGAAGTGGAGCACCATTCATCATCTCAAGGGATTTCTGCCCTGTGGGTACATTATAAGGTGGGATCAACGATGCAAAGAAATCTATGAAACTTACGAGTGAACAGGTAAGCAGCTACATAGTCCTCGAGCGCATTTTCGAAGTCATGTAACATGATCGTTGGCCATGGGGCTACCTGATCACTGACATTAGCCTGTGATGGCGGTGGTGCAAATAGATGTAGCTTGTCTGCAATAAACCTGAGGACTGATGAGGAGATAATTAGCACAGATTCTCTAAAATTTACTGCTCAAACAATGACGACGATCTGGTGAACTCCTTCGGAATTGTACCATTCGACTCGCCTAAACCACAGGAGAAAGTAGTGCTAAAGGTCGAAAATCCGGCACCTAAGACCGGATTAAAGCTGTACATAGTATGAGGAATCCACATCGACGGGCTGAAGAAAGTGTCAGATAGCTACGATATCACGCGCATTTTGCACGTACTCTGGAAAGCTGGCTTCTCTCCATCTAGAACTGTTCTTTCTTGGAACAGACTCTACTAGGGTTCGCTGTTCGCCGCGCACCATGGCCTTTGAAGTGACTACGTCAATTTGACATAATCCGAAAGAAAACCCAGAGGCATATCCAAGCCAATTACTGCGGTTGGGACCTCGGGTCATAGCAGTCAAGTTCTTTGGACAGCTAGGAATTGTACCAGAGGTAGCTGGGCTTATTACTGAATATCTTTGATAAATATGGAAATAAATCACGTCAACGGAAAGACAGACGCACCATAAACATCTTGATTCGAGAGACTGTCCATACTATCAATGTGTCTATCTAGGAAATAAAACGACGCGTTTGAGAGTGGTAGTATATGAGAGGATGATGCACCAGTCGAGTCACTCATGTTGAACACTGAAGCAAAGAAGAGAATCTTAGAGCTATTCGCATTGGCATTCCAAAAGTCCGTTGTGTCCGAGTCCTTTTTTGTGAGACCCCAGTAGCCGGCGGCTGTTTCAACTAGAGATAGAGGAGAGAGGGCTAGCATAGAAAGGTGGGTACCCAGAATAAGGTAAAGCGGTAATGGCCAAGACGTACGAAAGGCTAAATCAAACTCGGGGGAAAGTGCAGGAAATTTGTCGTAGTCAAATGACTGACATTGAGCTCGAACCGTATGTGAGTTGACCTCAACGTTTTCCGTAATGTTAGGTAATACAGGTATTACATCGTAGAGCGTGTTTCCGTTTAGACCCAATGTTGATATAAGTGCAGATGTCCCGTCCGAGCTAGTGTTCATTGATATCATCAATGCTGGAGAAAGCAGATTTGCCAGCACAGGGCGATCATTTGCGTTGTCACCACGCCTGGTGTAGTTATCATCTTCCGGGAGAACCGATAGTGCAGTCAACAATCTGGTTGTGGGCACCGGCGTCGCAACCAACTGGAACAGCGCCGCGGTCGTAATCTTCACAATAGCGGAAGCTGAGAGGTATATCGTGATGACGATAAGGGATCGAATATTTGATTTGGCAGTGCGCTGGTTGAGAAGTGAGTTGAAGGCACTTCCAAGTCCGAGCCAGCTGGCGTATTGGTCGTGGCTTGTCGAAAGGGTCTGTTTCGTAACGAGGATGCGCTGCATGAATACTTTCTGCGAGATAAAGAGAACGCAAGCGAGATAAACCTAGAATGCTTTAATCCTCCATTTTCAGGCAGATACCTACTCCTGATACCACTTACTATTGCAAAGAACTGGAGGGCAATGTGGATAAATGTCGTCCAGAATTCACTGGCTTGCCCAAGAGGAACTCGGACATTTTTCTCAATGCTGCGAGTCATGACAACAACTAAAACAACATGAAGAAGCAGGAAGAGTCCGTGCAGACTAGCAGTCAGAATGTGCCATTTCTTCGTTGGACAAATGGCTGAGGCTGGCGTAACGCGCATTTTTCGTTATTGAGTCTCACAGCGGCGGTGGAGGTTAAAGGAAGGCGTTTGTGATTGACAGATGGAGCGCTCAGAATCAAAATGGCCAACTAGGACAAAGCTGCGGAAAATGAGGTGCCATCAAAGCGTACCTGAGTTTAGATATCATCAAGGCAAAAGCGAATGTCAGAAGAGACTCGAATTTCTCCGTCCAATACGGCAATTTAGATGATGATAAGATAAGACTGTGGTGCACCACCGAAAAACCATAGAGCTCGGCATGGAAAGCTGTGAAGGCGAGGGAGATAACGCAATCCTGTCAGTAGTAGAAAGATCGAAAACCTAAGTGAGAACTGGATTAAAGCTATACATATATAATATGAGAAATCGGCGATCTGAATGGCTGTGAACTAGCTGAAACGCAGTCAATCTTTCCATAAGTGCTCCAGAAGGTGTGCATGATGAGCTTGCGTTTCTGAGAGTAAAATCTTAAGTCTCGAGCTGTATAAGTGCCTTTCAAATTTTTCGCTGACCGTCATAGTCGATTGTCAATGTATTTGAAGCCAGAATGAGCGTTTTCATGTCGAAGTATCAGTGTGACAGCACCATCAACCTGGACGAAGTATGAAGGAAATCCTCAGGAGATGGTGGCCCCTTTAGGAAGAGAACGGCGGGGCTGTTGACCAGCAGAAAGGGCTGTATATGGACGCACTTGGACACTCTTTCTCATTTTCAACAACAGATGGTGTGCAGCTTCTTCGAAAGTGAGGCCAACAGGGTTGCTACCTCTCCAAGCTAAACCAATTTTCCGTTTCTGACGGGAAGATGAGAAGCCAATCATCAGCCGGGGTTCACCGTCGTACAACTGCAGATCAATGGTCGAAAACTGAGAAACGGGCCTATTTTACTCGGCTTTCCTTTACCGTCTACTCTACGTTCTGTACGAGTCGTCTTTGATGAAATTGCCGCACCCTTCATTGTGCGAGGGAGGGCAAGGCGGGACCCATAGATGGCCATTGTAGTCGCTTCGTCCTGAGTCTCTTGACGTGCAGAGCTAGATGGTTTCTGTCGGGGGTGTAATGAAAAGCAGAATTTTGAGGTTGTAGAAGACAGGCTGGAAAGCATGATGTTTACCTGGAAAGCAAGGTCAAAAAATAGTGTTCGACAACGTAGAGGGGAGGGACAAATTTCTGGTCAAATCAACCTGCACTTATAGCACATCTTGACGGCCAAGGAACAGAAGAGGCAGTCTGGAAAGAACAACATGCTCGTTAAGAGAAATAATAGTGAGGTATGGGCGGAAGATGATAGTTTGATGTTTATGATAGAGGGTGGATGCAAATAGGAGTCCGTGGTCGTGTGAATGAATAATATCGAAAGAATGCCTCTCTTGTCTCCCCTCCCTGAACTACAAGGCTAGTAGTCCGACGATGCCCGCGAGCAATCCAATGCTTTCCGTCCACCTCAATGGCCGATCGTTCCGCAGAGCCGCATTTGGCGCACTGCTTGATGCAGCTGGAGCACTCGACGTGGGAGGAGCAGTAGCAACGTCAGTCGCTGTACTGAATGTTGCAGTTGGACTGGGAAACTGGATAGCAGTGCTGGGGGATGCAGCTGCACAGAATTGATTGGCTAATGATTCTGCAGCGTTCACTTGAGAGGGATCTGAGCATGTAGAAGCAATGCAGTTGGGGAAGGATGTTCGAAATTTGCTTCTGAAAAAAGTACATGGTGAGTATACTCAGGAAGAATGGAGAGGAAGAAGGACGAACGAGGCACAAAAACAGTTGACGTCAACCATGCTAGAACACCCTGCCTGGCCAGCTGCGGTAGCTATACATCCTGCGACACATGGAGACACAGTTTCAAGAGAAGGGAGAGCAATTGTGCTTGTCGCATTGCCAGATGCAGAAACAATCGTGGTCAAAGAGATGGTCGTGTTTGTTGCGGTCGTGGTTGTCGAGGAAGAAGCTGCACTGCTATGCCTCGTTGACGAAGAAGTCGTTGTTGTCGTCTGAGCAAATGTTGATGAGGAGGCCAACAGTATGACATGAAAAAGCAAAGAATAGAGATGCATCTTGCGGCCAGAATCAGGGGATGAGAGTGAGTGACAACTTTGGAAAAGGTCAATAGCTACCGTCCCCTTCATCTGATTTCGGCGCCGTCCAAAGTTAGTTCAACCAGTTTTGGCGCTCATTCTGAATACTTGGGATATGCATGTTGCATTAAACCCCCATCATCATCGAATCATTTACTGAGTCGCCTTACGGATGTTTTTCATGCTCTCAGCTCGCCCAACAGAAATTTATTGTTTCTGGGTACCATCAAAGACTCCCTGTCTTCTCAAACTTGCCCTTCTCGTAGGAACAAGAGACGACTATTGGAGTAGAATAATGCTTGATTTAAGTTCAAACCTCCTGCGTGATACGTCTGTAACGATCCTTCAGGCAAAGTGCGACCCTCTTCCATACGAATTCCAGTATTCGACCGCCGATCAACACCCGTTCGAATGGAAGCTTTAGGATTCTGGAATTCATCTACGAGAATATAATGGTGCAGAACTTGACCAGTTTTCAAGCTTGTTGAGGGCTATTCTCCCACCAAGTCCCTTCTCTCGAGGCATTCTATGGGACAGGGAGTTTACGTTTGTGGGAAGGCATAGAGAACGACATTCACGGGACCTGGTTATTCTTGTGGTGAGTCTGTTGCGTCCTCGAGTCACTTGTGCCATTAATTGATGGCGGTACATCCTCCCGACGTGCCCTTTCCCTTGCCGACTTTGTATATCCCTTACGGGCTCTTTCTTTATGTTGATCACACCCGCTTCTCTCATGGTTCCCATTTCTTTACCTCCTGTGTATTTACTCTTACTAGTATATAAGGCTCCAGTAGATAGAAGAAATATATTCATTGGAACTCATTCTACTGCGCTCTGCTTCAGAGCGCCCGCTTGAAACTCACGACAATTCTTCCTGGCGATGAAATAGCTGCGTCTGAGTTATGGGTCTGATGTCTCGTTTTGAGCATCTTTTGAAGTGAAAAACTGGTTTTTGAACTCGTCAGCGAGACTCCCCTCCCTGCCCAACGACTAGGTCAATGATCCCTACCGCTTCTCAGCATTTCTAGCGTTCAACCGCTGGTTACAACGCAATCATTCCAAAAGAAATGGAACCCAGAATAGGATCAATGAAACACTGGGAGCTTTAATGCATCTACGTAGTAGCGCGGGGTGAAGTCGGTGAATAGGAAACAGCTTCAACGTTTGACAGGACACAAACAAGCGCTGCTGTAGACACCTTAACCTGAGACTCTCATCATGGATCCTGCTGTAACCATTCAACCATTTCCTGTGGTAGTCCACAATGATGAATTCTTTCGCAGTCTAGATACCCAAAACAAACTCATTCATTACCTATGACACCAGCCTTCCCACCCGAAATCTGGGCTCAGATTCTTGCACAGCTTCCCGATACCTCCTTGCACCGGATCAAATATTTGAACTGGATGTTCTACCAACTATGCGGAAGAACGTTAGGAGTTTTGGACCTAGCGATGAATTTTAGTAGTGAAGATCTTCATGGACAACTTGGAGTTTTGAGCAAACGGCTTCAAGACGCAGGGTACGCTAACACATTGATCATCAATGCTTTCACTATATCTACTCAAACAGATCTCGCCGTCTTCCTGTCAAAACACTGTATCTTTCTCCTGGGTTTAGCTTTCAAGTCCTACGGCTCTCGGCTGAAACGGAAGCGAAGCTGAAGCTCAAGTCCTTCCCCGGCCTTCGCCGAATTCTGCGCGCTGCAACTAACCAAGACATACTACCGATGCATCGTCTAGCTGTCAATGAGGCATTGAAAATGGATGATTCTCTAGCTTCTCTTGTGCCTTCCCTCACTTCTCTCCACACTCTCAACTATAAATGGGCAACTGGGTGGGATAGAAGGTTGGGGTCGAACTTCGAGCTCGCGTTGAAGGTCGCTTCCACGAACTTAACGGTGCTATCTCTTTATTTTTCATTTATTGGCACGCCGTCTGGAGCCTTTCTAGACCCAGACCACAGCATCTCGTTTGTCCTGCCAGCTCTTCAAACTTTTAGACTTCGATTGAAAATCAGCCTTTCCTCCAAATTTGAAGGTCGCGTTCAGGAAATTATCGCCGCTTCTCCGCTCTTAGAAGAGATTCAATACCATATCGAAGGTTATAGTCGCCACGTTCCTCTTCATTTGACAACAGCGGTTCCATATCCCCGCCTGAAGAGCTTCAAGTGGACAACAGTTACGTCAGCATCTGACAAAACTGCTGTCCCTTTGTCAATGCGAATATCTCCCCTCTTCTTCGCCCATTCATCTCAATGCAATATCGTTCACCTCAACCCAGTACCTTCAATAGAAACGTTTACCCATATCGTATTTGGACGGCTGGTTGAACTCCGAGTAGATGTCAGCTCGTGCCTAAGCGAATCCCCTCTCTCTACTCGTATTGGCTCAGCTACACAACTGGAGACTTTGGAGATCACTGGCTTGGATTCAGTTTCCCCAACAAATCTATTTCCTCGGTGGGGTTTAAAGCGATTGAAAAGGCTGTACTTTGGAATAACTTTCGAGCTGTTCAAACCGGACACGTTGAAGACCCTAGCGACAAGATTACCGAACCTCGAAACGTTTGCCCTCCTTTCTGAACCTCAGCATGGTAGATCGGTGTACGGGATGCTGTCGGTGAGTGCACTGCTTCTAATACTTTAGAAGAGCCCTCTTGACCTGGAGTGTTGGTACCTATAGGTTTCATGTGATGCCATTTCATCTGAGTTCCGGGCCTCCCCAAAAATCCGGTGTAAGATTCATGACTTTGGTATCGTCCCCCGAGAGTGGAATAGGGTTAGAATGTCCAACATTTTACCCTTAACACGGGTCTTAAGAGACATATCTGAGGCAGTTCCATCGATTACGTCGTTCTATGGAACCGGCAGCCTCCATTTATGGGAAGGAATGGAGGATGATATTGACGAAAGTTGGGGTGGGGAGCTGTGGAGGCAGAAGCGTGGTCGGTGGTAAAGTACAGTCAGTCGATTATATTGATGTGAAATCCTTGTATCTATGAATGTGATCATACCTCTTGGACATGTTTCAAAGGAAAGAGTTTGTTTTGCATCCGTGATTGATGAAACCGAGCGCTCCATCCCCTACCATATAACTCAATCACCATTTCCCACAGCTTCTCATACAGTAATGCGTTCGGTCACTCATTGGAACCTAGAAGTTCTAAAAAGAAATAAAGCCTACAATCGAAGCTTACGAAAACAGGAGCATTAATTAACCTAAATGGCCTTGCGGGTGGAGCTCGTGCATAGGATACAGCTTTGAAGTCACCATTTTAACAAGCGCTCCCGCACACCACTTCAGCTGAGACCTTCATCGCGGATTCTGCTGTAATTATTTTACTTATTTCCGATGATAATCCGTGCTGAAGACTTCTTCCACCCTCTAGAAACCCAAACGTTCATTCGTCGCCCATGTCAATATCCCTACCACCCGAAATCTGGACTCATATCATTGCACAGCTTCCAGATGCCTCCCTGCACCAGATCAAACATGTAAACCGGATGTTCTACCAGCTAGCGGAAGAAATCTTTGGAGTTTTAGATCTAGCAATGAAATTTAGTAGCGAAGAACTTGGAAAGCAACTCCAGGTTCTGAGCAAAAGGCTTCAAGAGGCTGAGCACGTCCCATTCTTGTCCCAAGCCGCCATCGCTAACTAGTCTGATAGGTCTAGTCCTCTTGTTGTCAAGAAACTTTCCCTTTCCCCCGGCCTAACCTTCCAAGTCTATCAGACCGCGACTGAAACTCATGCCAAGCCGAAGTCCAAATCACCAAAAGTCTTGAAACGATTTTTTCGTAACGCAGATACTCAACCTAATTCATCCACATATCGCCTAAACCTCAACGAGGCAATGAAAATGGACGATGCTCTAACCTCTCTCATACCCACCTTCTCATCGCTCCATAAACTCGACTACAAAGACGCGACCGGTTGGGAAGGGGCATGGGGCTCAAACTTTGAGCTCGCACTGAAGGTCGTATCTACCCGCCTAACAGTTCTATCTCTTCGGTTTTCATTCTCCCGCAAACCTTCGAGGGCGTTTCTTGATGCTAGTGATAAGATTTCATTTACCATGCCTGCCCTTCGAACCTTCAGGCTTCGTTTGAGCATCAGTCCTTCCTCCGCTTTTGAGGATGGAGTTCAAAAGATTGTCACCGCCGCGCCGTCTCTAGAAGAGGTTCAATACCATCTCGACAGCTGTGGTAGCCATGTTCCTTCCCATTTAATGACAACGGCTACAAATCCTCGTCTGAGGACATTCAAGTGGGCAGCGGTCACATCGACAACTCAATCAACTGCTGTTCCTCTGTCAATTCCATTGTCACCCCTCTTCGATGCTCATTCATCTCAGTACGACACTGTTTACCTCAACCCAGCATCTTGTATCGAAGCGTTCGATCATATCGTATTTCATCGACTCGTAGAGCTTCGGATTGACGTTAGCTTGTTGCCACGGGAATTTTATTTTCCCATTGGCTCTGCTACACAATTGGAGACGCTGGAGATCACCGGTGTAAATTCAATTTATCCAGAAAATCTGTTTCCTCATAAAGGTTTGAAGCGGCTCAAAAGGTTGTACTTTGGGATAGCTTTCGAGCTGTTCAGCCCAAAAATGCTGGCAACCCTAACGACGAGATTGCCGAATCTCGAGATTTTCGCCCTTCTTTCAGAACCTCAGCATGGGAAATGGGTGTACGGGACGCTGTGGGTGAGTATCCCATTTTCAATTACGTTATTTTGAGTTCCATTGACTGTTGTGAAATTTGTAGGTCACATGCGATGCGATTTCGTCTCAGTTTCGTGCCTCGACGAAGATCGAATGTAACATTCGCGACTTTGGTATTATCCCTCGAGAGTGGAATAGGATTGGAATGTCAAAGATATCGCACTTAACACAGGTCTTGTCGGAAATATCTCGAGCAGTTCCTTCGATTACTTCATTCTATGGGACTGGCAGCCTCTATTTATGGGAAGGAATGGAGGATGATATTGAAGAAAATTGGGGTGGAGAGTTGTGGAGGCAGAGACACGGTCGGTGGTAATGTAGAATCCATCAACTGAGAATTGTTTCGGAAGATTTGGGATGCTGGAATTCATCCACGAGAGTAGAATGGTGAAGAACTTTACCAGTTTTCAAGCTTATTGAGGACTACTTCCGACCAAGTCCCTTCTCTCTGGTTGATCACCCGTGCCGGGGATCAGACGTGAAACAAGACGAATGGACCGGGTCAGAGACGGAGAATGGAGAGCCCTTGAGACGATACCAAGAGCAGTGGAAGGCCGCCCAGCCAATCTTACCTGATATGAGTTGCAAGACTCATGCCCGAGATGCGAGAATCCAACCATACGAACAATGCCAGGTTTGGCTCAGACCCGACTGACGCGGACACAAACCACCAGAGCAGTCGATTTCCAACCGGAAACACCAAGGAAGACGCGACTGCGAGCAAAACGCTTCACGCTCACGTGACTTACAGGCTGCTCTCTCCGTTGACTCGGCGGTGTGCTCCCACTCATTTCCACAGCAACTGGTGGCCTCTGAGACAATACACCCCACTCAAAACGAGCTGTAGGCAAAACTCACGAAGAATTGGAGTCAGTAGGACGAGAGAGAAGTGGTGTTTGAAGGAGAGGCTGTAGGAGCGGATTTGTATAAAAGAGCGCGTAGTTTACCTTAACGGACAGGTTTTTCCTCCCCACATTCCGAATCGAGACTCGAGAGCCCGTTGTGCTCTATTTATGCTGGGGATTCCTTCTTATTGTCGTGTATTCTAACACTATCTACAGGGACCGCTCGGTGAGAGCCTCCCTTGCACACACCCGAACTCATATTCTCCTGCTTGGATCCTTCTACCCGAAGCTCAGGTTGAGCTGGTCGTTAGGTTCGAGCGTCTACCGGAGGTACACGAAACATGGTCATTCTACGGAACAGGGAGTTTTTGTTTGTGAGAAGGGATAGAGAATGATATGAATGGGATCTGGGGTGGAGAGCTGTGCGGAGAAAAATCTATTCTTCATAGCAATGAAATAGCTACGTCCGAGTTTTGAGTCTGATAACACATTTTGAGATTGTAAAGAGCTGTTTTTTGTACTCGTTAGCTAGACTTCCCTCCCTGCTCAACGACTCGGCCAATGATTCCCACTGCTTCTCAGCATTTTCTAGCGTTCAACCTCTGATTACAACCCAATCATTCCAAAAGAAACGGAAACCAGAGTAGAATCAATGAAACACTGGGAGCTTAAATCCAGCTAAGTAATAGCACGGGGTGAAGTCGGTGAATAGGAAACAGTTTTGACGTCAGACAGGACAGAAACAAGCGCTCCTGTAGCCACCTTAACCTGAGACACTCATCACGGATCCTGCTGTAACCATTTAATTATTTCCGGCGGTAGTTCATGCTGACGACTGCTTTCAACGTCTAGATACCCAAAAAGTTCTCATTCGTTGCCTATGACAGTCTCCCTCCCACCCGAAATCTGGGCGTGTATTCTTGCACAGCTTCCCGATGCATCCTTGTACCTAATCCAATATTTGAACCGGATGTTCTACCAACTATGCGGAAAAAAGTTAGGAGTTTTGGACCTAGCGATGAATTTTAGTAGCGAAGATATTCATCAACAGCTCGGAGTTTTGAACAAACGGCTTCAGGACGCAGAGTACGCTGACGCATTAATCATCAATGCTTTCACTACATCCTGTTCAAACAGATCTCATCCTCTTCTTGTCAAAACACTGTCTCTTTCTCCTGGGTTTGGATTTCAAGTCCTGCAGCTCTCGGTTGAAACGGAAGCGAACATAAAGCCCAAATACTTCCCCGGCCTTCGACGAATTTTGCGCGCTGGAAATAACCAAATCATACTACCAATGTATCGTCTAACCCTCAAAGAGGCGTCGAAAACGGATAGTCATTTAGCTTCTCTTATGCCTTCCCTCACATCTCTCCGCACTCTCAACTATAAATGGGTGACTGGGTGGGAAAGCAGGTTGGGCTCGAACTTCGACCTCGCGTTGAAGGTTGCTTCCACACACTTGACGGTGCTATCTCTTTACTTTTCATTCAAACCATCGGGAGCGTTTCTTGACCCAACCCATAGCATCTCGTTTACCCTGCCAGCTCTTCAAACAATCAGACTTCGGCTGAAAGTCAGCCCATCCTCCAAATTTGAGGCTGGTGTTCAGAAAATTATCGCCGCTTCTCCGCTCTTAGAAGAGATTCAATACCACATTGACGGTTACGGTAGCCACGTACCTCTACATTTGACAACAGCGGTTCCATATCCCCGTCTGAGGCGCTTCAAGTGGACAACAGTTACATCAACTGCTGACACAACTGCTATCCCTTTTGCAATGCCGATCTCCCCCCTCTTCACCGCCCATTCATCTCAATGCAATATCGTTCACCTCAACCCTGTACCTTCAGTCGAAACGTTGAGCAATATCGCGGTTCAACGACTGGTTGAACTCCGGGTTGATGTCAGCAAGTTGCACCCTCGTGAATTCTACTACCCTATCGGATCGGCTACGCAATTGGAGACTTTGGAGATTACTGGCGTGGATTCAATTTACCCAGCAGAGCTATTTCCTCAAGGGAGGTTAAATCGATTGAAAAGGTTGTACTTTGAAATATCTTTTGAGCTGTTCAACCCGGATATGTTCAAGACCCTAACGACTAGATTGCCAAACCTCGAAACCTTTGCCCTCCTTTCTGAACCTCAGCACGGTAAATGGATATATGGGACTCTGTGGGTGAGTGTATTGTTTCTAATACTTTGGAAGAGCTCTCCTGACCTGGAGTGTTGGCACCTGTAGATCACATGCGATGCTATTTCATCTGCATTCCAGGCCTCCGCGAAAATCCAGTGTAACATTCGCGACTTTGGTATCGTCCCCCGAGAGTGGAATAAGGTTGGAATGTCCAGGATTTCGCACTTAACACGGGTCTTAAGAGACATATCTGAAGCAGTTCCTTCGATTACGTCATTCTATGGAACTGGCAGCCTCCATTTATGGGAAGGAATGGAGGATGATATTGACGAAAGTTGGGGTGGAGAGCTGTGGAGGCAGAAGCGTGGTCGGTGGTAATGTAGAGTAAGACGAATATATATATACAGCAGGAATGAAAATTCTTCACATGTACTGATCTTTAGTTTGCTCATCATTTTCCTTACGGTAAGCCCATTTTTGCTCATCCAGCCAATCAAAAAGCATGGTTTTTTGGAAGTATGAACCAATAAGTCAGTGATTGAGAGTGATACTATTTCTACTCCATTATACTGTAGGGCTCAGAATGTTGGTGAAATGTACCAGGAAGGAGAAATACATCCATGTCCTTGGTGAAAATAGCGACAGTTTGAAAGCTAATAAAGAGAAGGGACGAAATACTGATACCAGTCCAGTCCGACGCAGCACAGACCCTGCCTCAAGCACAAACAGTAGAATTCGTGGGGAGAATGAAGTGACAGAGTAATGACCTGGCTATGAAAGCGAAAGGAACCGGAATCTAGTAGTTGTGAACAGTCCAACAAAGTGTAGTGGACATTGGCGTATAGGTTCCTGGCACTTAGTTGGGGTAAGAGCGCATGGATTCTCAATAAGCGCCGTCACACCAACTTTCTACTGAACATCCATCAGAGGCGTCCCTGGAACCAAGCTACCAGCATTCAGCCTGTCAAAGCAATCCCATTCTTCTCTGTGTTTCTCCTCCCATGCAGCTGTCACTCCCACCCGAAATATGGGCCTACATCCTTGCGTGCCTTCCCGACTCTTCGCTCCATGTGATAAAACATGTGAATCACACATTCTCCCAAATATGCAGAGACCTGCTCTGTAGAGTCCTAGACCTGGCCTTAAATCTTGAGAATAGAAATCTTGAGAAACATCTGGGCAATTTGAGCAACCGGCTCCAGGAGGCAAAGTACGTCGACGTGTAATTTATTTCCTCTTTTCATGAATTCTTTTCGTCTAAGATCCCGTCCCCTTCTTGTCAAGAAGCTCTGCCTTGGTCCTAGCGTGAAAGTTCAAGGCGATCACATCCCGAAAGGTCCTAGTTCGAGCGCACAACCAATTTCAAAGTCCTTCCAGTTCTTGAGGCGTATATTCAACACCACAGACCCAAGCGCGGGGCCAATATCATCTCACCAGGCTCTCACTAAAGCAAGAAAGATAGAAGTTGGTCTTAGTGTTCTCATGCCCTCCCTCTTATCAATTGAGGAGCTTGAGTTTAATGACCCAATTGGATGTCCCGCAGAATGGAGTTTCAACGCAAACCTTGTGTTGAACCAAGCCTCCACTCGTCTGACAGTTCTCTCCCTTCGATTCTCACTATCCAGCGGACTTTCACGCACCTTTTATACATTTAATGGCTATGGTGACATTACGTTGCCTGCACTCCGCACTTTCAGGCTTCGTCGGACCGTGAGCCCTGATGATTCGGAATTCGAATTTGCCGTTCAGAGACTCATCTCTGCTTCACCTCTTTTGCTGGAAATCCAGTATCACATGTATAGCCACGATAGCCACGGTGTTCATGGCCCCCTTCGCATCCCGGCAAATTATTCCCATCATCATCTTAAATCATTTAAATTCACTGCAGCTGTGGCCACCGCTCTCGGGACGACTGCCCCATTGGCAATTCCGTCTACTCCCCTCTTCACCGCCCATGCTGCTCAATTCGAACTTGTACACCTTAATCCAGTCCATTCACTCGAGGGTTTTCGTCTTCTCAACATTAGCCAGCTTACTGAGCTCCGAGTTGATCTCTATGTCTGTGACAAGGCCTCTCAGTTCTTCGCCTACCTCGCCCACGCCGTCCAGCTGGTCACTTTGGAGATCACCGGATATATGTACACCACCGCAGAGTGCGACCCCGCATATTTGTTTCCGGTGACAGGCTTGAGCAGGTTGAGGCGGTTGTATTTGGGTATATGTCTCGGGTTCTTCAGTCCACGGAAGCTGAGAATGCTCTCTTCCAAAACGCCGAACCTTCGCACGCTAGCACTTCTAGCCGAACCCTGGAGCGCTCACTGGACTTACGTATCACTTGCGGTGAGTTTCTCCTAGAATCTCTGCTTTATCAGCATTGACATGTGGCCTCGGAATCCTCAGGACAGGCTCAACTCCCTTGTGTCCGACTTCCGTTGCTCTGAATTGCTTACATGGACGTTGTCTGATTTTGGGATTATCCTAAGGGTGGCTGATAAGCCTGAAAGCTCCGAGATTTCACACTTTGAACAGATTTTAAAGGTGATATGTCGGAGAGTGCCCTCTATCACCTCGTTTTATGGGACCGGAAGTTTACACGTGTGGGATGGAATGGAGACCGAGATTGAAGAAAGCTGGGGTGGGGAGTTGTGGAGAAAGAGACACGGGAAGTGGTAATGTCCAACCCTTGTAGATGTTACGAATTTCTATTTTATCTTATTGGTTGAAATGGAGTATGTGAAGACCCCAGGGGCTTTTGTGTTGTTATAATAATATGGTTAAGAAAAATTGATTACGATGATTTAGGAATAATGGTTCCCTTCGATGTACACTAAGCTAGGCAGTCATGGTTAGGCAAACTGTTTAGAACTGAATGAAGCGCCCGAGAAGAGAAGCTGTGTTCAACATTCATCACCGCCTTTCTCTGTCACTCGTCGTGCTCCTGTCAGCGCCGTGACTCCTCTGCATACGCTATGAAATTACGCGGCTTATTCAACACAGAGAGCTGTTACTTTCATTTTCCATGTCCGAATCCCTCCCTACTGAAATCTGGATCCAAATCCTGACGCACCTTCCTCTCTCTTCCTTGCACTTGATAAAGCACGTGAATCGTGCTCTCTACAGCGCTTGCAGAGAGATTATATGCAGTGTCCTAGATATGACGATGAATGTCAAGGACCAAGATGGCGACGAGCTTGAGATGTTGACCAAACGGCTGCGAGATGCAAAGTATGTCAAAAAGCATAATAGTCGAAATTCTATCTATTCACTCGTTGAATAAGAACTCATCCTCAACTTATCAAGAAACTCTGTCTTTCTCCTACCAGGGTGAATATTCGAGAATATGAAACCCCAACACCACCGTTGCCACCAGCGGACCCGGAACCATTGCCATTTTGGAAGCGCATTATTCAGAAAAAGAAAATTCCTGTTCAGCTACCTCTCGAAAGTCCACGAAGGCTGCATATTCGTCTTGCCCTCGACAAGGCAAGCAACCTTGAACGCGACATTGCAACCTTCATACCTTCACTCTCTTCGCTTCAGGAGCTCGATTTTCATCAACTAGGCGGATGGGAAGGAGGATGGTATTCCAACTTAAGCGTTGCTGTGAGAGTGGCCTCCACCCACTTGACAGTACTTTGTCTCCGCTTTTCACTTATTAATGAGCTTTCAACCACACGATTTGGCACCCAAAGCTCGATGTTCTCTGTCGCATTACCCGCGCTTCATACCCTCAGAATTGCTTTGAACATATCCCCTTCCAATGACTTCGAATCCGGCGTTCGGAAGCTCATCGCCTCGTCTCCTCACTGGCGAGCGTTAGAATATTGCATCGAACCGGCCACCTCCAGCGTTGTCTCGCCTTCACGTCTGACACTACCAATGTCTCCACCTTCATATTCCCGGACCTTCAAGTGGATTGCACCCCCTTTTACTCCCATCTCTCCCTTCTTCCTTACTCATGCATCTCAATTTGAGGTAGTTCATCTCAATCCAGTCCCATCTCTCGACGCCGTCCGGCTGCTCAATTTTCACCACCTCATTGAACTCCGAGTCGATCTTTATTATTCCTCTAACGCAGCCGCCGAACTCTTCCTCCTCCTTGCCCACGCTACACAGCTAGTTACGTTGGAGATAAAGGGGTGGGCGTATGTACCCCCAATGCATGATACAGCAACTCTTCTCCGCCAGACCAATTTGGTCCAGCTGAAGACATTATCTCTGGGTATACCACTATGGCTTCTCAACCCCGAGATTCTCGCAGCATTAGCGTCAACGGCGCCTAATCTCCTTACCCTCGCTCTTGTGTCGGAATCTCCAGAACGACATTCCACGGATAGGACAAATCGAGTAAGCTTTATTTTTTATCCTTGATCATCAAACGAGAAAATTGATTTCCGGGTTCTAGTGCATACAGGAGAATTGTTCCTCGCTTGTTTCCCACTTTTCAGCCTCAAAAGTACTTGACTGGAAATTGTGCGACATTGGTATTATCGTTCGAGCGCCGGGGAGTGCCAATAGATTTCATATTCTGCCCTTGATACCACTATTGAGGGTCATATTGCTGAAAATTCCATCTATTACCTCGTTTTATGGCACTAGAAGTTTGGATTTGTGGGAGGGAATACAAACTGAGATGGACGAAGATTGGGGTGGAGAGCTATGGAGGCAGAGCCGTGAAAAGTGGTAACTCATACACTGCAAACTACATATTGGAGAGCATCTGGTTGGGCTCGCTTCCGTAGACAGGGTCAAACGGGCGGATGTTGGGGAAAAAATCCAGTTTTTGTGATATATCTACGAATGGTATTTACATACTAAGCATAAAGCCGATAAGCTGTGTCTGAGCCTGGGTTCGCGCTTGCGGCTGGGCTGGAAGGGGTCGTCTCAACCGCCCGCAAGGGACTGCTGTATTCCACTTTCATCATTGCTGGTTTCCGCTATTGTTCGTGATTCTCTGAGCCGAACTATTCTACAATTATCCTTGGATTAAAGAACTTGTATCCTCCGCTAACCCATCAGTTTTAGTCGCCCATGCCAGGATCGCTCCCAACAGAAATTTGGGTTCAAATCCTTTCACACGTTCCTGTCACCTCCCTACGCTTGATAAAACTCGTGAATCGTGCACTCTGTCAGATATGCGCAGATATTCTATGCCGTGTTCTAGATATGACAATGAACATCAGGGACCAAGATGGTGACGACGAGATTGAGATACTGACTAAACGACTGGAAGACGCAAAGTAGGTCAGCATAATGTTCATCGTTCTTTCTACTGATTTTTTAAAATCAGGCGGCGTCCCCATCATATCAAAAAACTTTGCCTCTCCGGTAACAGGGTTAATATTCGAGAATACGAGACCATGCCATCACCGCCGAGAATGCTCAAGCTAAAGCGGAAGCCAGATCGTTTATGGTTCCTACGGCGGCTCTTTCGGACAAAAGACGACTTAATCCGGTTACCATTCGAAAGTTCGCCAAGACTCCATATTAGGTCAGCTTTAGATAAGGCACGAAACATAGAAAACACGATTTCATCCCTCATACCCTCCCTATCGTGTCTTCAAGAGCTCGACTTTCATCAACTGAGCGGCTGGGAAGGAGGATGGTACTCCAACTTCCACCTTGCTCTCAGCGTGACTTCTCCTCAGTTAACAAGTCTCTCTCTTCGCTTTTCTCTCACCAGCGGAGGCACGATGATGACACTCGGCATCAAAGACACAATGTCTTCCATTGCATTACCTTCATTACCGTCACTTCGCGCTCTCAAAATTTATGTGAACGTATACCCTTCTAACGATTTTGAAACTACCGTTGGAAAATTTATGGCCGCCTCTCCTCTCCTGCGAGAGATTCAATATAACATCGAAGCAGATCCTTACAGCGTGCTCCCTACGTCACGAGTCATACTCTCACCGCCGGCACATTCTCATCTCAAAGCTTTCAAGTGGATTATGGCGCCGTCCCCCATGCCAGTTACGCCACTCTTCACCGCTTATGCATCGCAATATGAAATCGTTCACCTAAACCCAGTCCCATCTATTGACGCTATTCGCCTTCTCAACATTAACCAGCTGGTTGAACTTCGTGTCAATCTCAGCTGGATGCCTAATGATGCTAGCCTCTTCTCCCTTCTCACCCATGCTACTCAACTGGATTTATTGGAGATCCACGGGTGGCCATATGAAATCCCGGAAGAAAGCCCTGCAGATTTTTTTCCTGAAACAGGTTTAGCGCAGCTAAGGACGTTGTATTTGGGTATCCAGCTACGATTCTTCAGCCCCCAAATGTTACGAAGCTTGGCATCGAAGATGCCGAATCTCCGCACATTGGCTTTCATTTCTCAAATTGGATTGATTTTTAAGCCAGATCGAGTGAGTACCGTATTTTCACGGCCCCTGCTAAATCTATATAATTGACGTTGCGTGCCGGTACATCCAGTTTTTCTTCGACCACATCTCCCACCCTTTTTCTATCTCGCCCCCGCTTGAATGGAAACTGTGCGACTTCGGTGTGGTCCTTCGAAGCGACGGCCGTCTTGGTACCCTTCAGATTTCAGACTTAATACCTCTTTTAAGAATGATATCTCGGATGGTTCCTTCAATCACTTCTTTCTATGGAACCGGAAGTTTGCATTTATGGGAAGGAATGGAGAGTGGGATTGATAGATCGTGGGGTGGAGAGTTGTGGGGACAGAGGGATGGTCGGTGGTAATATACGGTGGCTAATACATTTCGCAGAAAAATTGCCTTTGCACTTCAATATAAGGCATGAATCAATTGGAGCTTACATTTCACACTTGCTAATTAGCACTGCAAATTGGATGGCTTGAAGTGCCTCTACGAAATGTAAATATGAAGTTGCGAAATTGGATCGGACTTAGAATATAGTTATGGATGAATACGATGAAGCAGAGTAAAAAGGACTGTCTGTCGACCTCTCTGACGGCTTAAAGCCTAGTAATAGAGATCGACATCAAGTCTTTAGGGAGACGGGGACGGGGTTAGGGTCACCTTAACCCTTTACAACCCTAGTGCGTCTGCAGGGCTCAAAATGAGGAGAATGACAGTGTTGCAGTTAAGGGGCTTAATAAGGGTGGAAATGTTTCTAAAGGCCTTAATACTTAATAAGCCCATTGTTAATAAGGGCAAATTAAGAGTCTTAATGTTAAAATATGGGTAATTTAGTCAAAAAATTCAGACGGCGCGACAACATGGCGGTTGAATGTTGGTAACCAGACTCCACCACAATGCCACCTTGCCTCTAATGCTAAGTGCAGGACAAGTAGGACTACAAGACCTCGACGCTGCAACTGAGCCTTGGCTGTTGCCACTTCCTATATTCGCCCACCAAGACCCGCTTTTATTGCATACCGTCCATCCCATTTCTTCAGCAGCACTTAAGGACGATAATCTTCATCGCCCGTGCTAGTGATCAGAGACGAGAACAGACAAGAGCAATGAGCTGGTGAGGCAAGATGACGATGTGCGCCAAGACTGAGAGTGGCAGAGAGCCATTTTGCCAGATATGGCAACAGGAGTCGCATGAGCTCATTAGCTTGCGTTTGTCGTCATCCCCCAACAGGTAGCGTCCAATTCAACAGATGTCGCACGAAACACGAACGAGGACAGAGCCATGAAGGATTGAGTCAGGAGTGTGGGTGTTTGAAGGGGAGAGCTAGAAGAGCGGTTCCGTATAAAAGGTTTAATCCAGGTACATATAGTTCACCTTAGTACACAAGAGAGAAAGTCTATCCAAAATCTGACGATCCAATGATCGAAAGCTACACAAGATCTATTTAGTACCAGAACATTACGTTGTTTATACTCTAACATTATTCTCTAGGGTCCGCTCGGTGGGAGCTGACATTGGTACACACCCGGACTCTCACCCCCCCGCGCTTGTACCTTCCATTTGTAAGCTCTAGAAAAGCTATTCATAAGGTTCAATCGTTTACTCGAGGAACGACGATCAACGTCTCGCAGTGCAGACACCTGTTTTGGGACTCTCGTAGCTCCCAGGTGTGCCCAATTTCTTAGAGGGAGCGTACATATTAAGCGTATGTTAACCCTTATTAAGTCGTTATCCTGTTGTTAAGCTCTTAGCTTAATATGTTCATAACCCTTAATTTGCTTAACCCTTAACTTCTTAACTACAACACTGGAGAATGAAGCTTCAATGTGCTGACAATACTGCCTGTCCGCCGGTTACCAGGCCCACCATCTGGATACACTAGCAGGGCAGCCGAGTCGAATGCCGTACACCTTTCAGCTGTGGTCTTTCATTATTGATACCAGACGGGTGGCGCATTTATATTCTCCTATAGTGCTATTGGTGACCGCAGCCCCACAAACACACGCGCCCGCAATTTTATAGCAAGGAGCATTCGCTGTTTTCGCAGACTCCGAAGTTGATGTCATATTGGTCTATTTGGCAGGAAAATTGAAGCATTAATCCAATTTGACATGGTTTTGTCCAATACTACTTGTAGTCATGAAGCCATTCCTCAGCATTTCCCCGCTCAGCTCTATGCCGATGGAATTGTAGCGAGCATGAAGCTCAGGAATGTTGAAGATTCTCTGCGACCAAGGTGTCATGCCTTTAACACCTGTTCTATTGCACTGTTCAGATAAAGCTTGATGATGACGTAGCGTCCTAGAAGTAAAGTCGCGATCCGGGATCCCACAGAAAGCTGTGTGCAGGCTGTATCTAACATTCATCACTGCTCAGCCCAATACTTCTTCTTGCTGCCTTATGAACTGTAACTATTCACTCAGTCATGTAGTATTAAATGACTTACACCATACACAGACTTGTAGGTTTCGACATTCATGGCAGTAGCGTTACCTCCAGAAATCTGGGCCCAGATCCTAGTGCACCTTCCTTTCGCCTGCTTGCAAACGATAGGCCACGTAAATCGCGCACTCTACCGGTTATGCCGCGATATGCAACGCAGTGTCCTTGATGTGACAGTACATGTCAAGGACCAAGAGGGCGAGACAGAGCTTGATAAAGTGACTGAACGGCTCCGAGCTGCAAAGTATGTTGATATGATGGTCATGGCCTTTTCCGCTTATCGTTTTCAATCAGAATTCACCCTGAGCTTATCAAAAAACTTTGCCTTTCAACTATCAGGATAAACCCACGAGAATATCATACCCCAATAACCATCGTAAAACAGTCAAAGCCAACGCCGGAGCGTTTATCGTTTCTCAAGAGAATTACACGAAAGAAGGAAGAAAATCCTCAGGATTTCCCTGAGGATCTGCTTGCGCAGCATGTGCGTCTAGTTTCGTATAAAACACGAAACATAGAAAACGCTCTTGCATCTCTCATACCTTCCCTCTCGTCTGTCCGAGAATTGGACTTTCATCAACGGACCTTTTGGGAGGGACCATGGTTCTATAACTTTACCCTCGCTCTCAAGGTTACCGGAGCACACCTTAGAGTGCTTTCCCTACGCTTTTCACTGTCCAGCGGACTTAGAAGTCCAGTTTTTGGCATTGGCGATTCCGTAGTCTCTATAGAATTGCCGGTGCTTCATACCCTCAACATTTATGTGAATACATACCCTTCTGGTGATTTCGAATCGGGAATTTCCAAATTCATCGCTGCATCCCCTCGCTTGCAGGAGATTCAGTATCGAGTTAACGCATATCGTTATAGGGTACACACACCCTCACATTTTACAATAATACCGGCAACGGCACTACCTCATCTCAGTCTCAAAACGTTCAAATGGTTTACGGCTCCATCTACTATTCCAGTCACCAACATATTCACCGCCCACGCATCTGGATATGAGGTCGTTCACCTTAATCCAGTTCCATCCATTCAAGCTCTTCGCCTTCTCAATGTCGATGTGCTCATTGAACTCAGAGTTGATCTCAGTTGGTTCTCGGATATCACTCAGTTTGCCTCTTTCCTGGCCCATGCGACGCAGCTGGTCGTACTGGAGATTGCTTGGTGGCCGTATGGAACTCCTGTGCAGAGTCCAGTTCATCTTTTCCCTGATAGAGGCATAGTCAAGCTGGAAAAGCTTTATTTGGACATGTCATTGCGGTTTCTCAACCCTCAAATGTTGGGAAATTTGGCGTTGAGGACGCCAAATCTTCGTACGCTTGCTCTCATTTCAGAATTTGGCAGTGGAGAATGGACGTACAGAACGGACTCCGTAAGTGTTTTTCTTCATCTGAGCTGATTATCCTATGCAATTTATGTTTTTCTTTTTGGAAAATAGCGCATTTTACACGACAATTGCTCCGCTCTTGTAAAAGATTTTTCCGGTTCCCCCGTTCTTAAATGGGAGCTATGTGACTTTGGTATTGTCCTTCGAGAATGGGGGAAAGTTAATATCTCTGAGATATCGCCCTTGATGCCGCTTTTGAGTGTTATATCTCAGACGGTTCCTTCAATTACCTCATTCTATGGTACCGGAAGCTTGAAGTTATGGGAAGGGATGCAGTGTATGATAAGTGAAAGTTGGTGCGGGGCATTGTGGTCACAGAAATATGCTTGCTGGGAATGACAAGCAGACCATGATATTTGGAACAATATGTACTCTGTTTCGACTACTGCATTTGTAACAGGTCAGACCTGCTCTATTTCTCTTGCCCTAACACTTTCCCATCGAATCCTCTCCCTCCGAGTATCCAAGGTGATGAATCGGAGGTAAAGTCCATGACTGCGCGTTCAGGTGAAGATTTCCTTTCGACGGAGTGATTCGGATATTATTGAGAAAGACCGTGAGGTCGCAGGCAAGTAACAAGTCAGTGAAAGGTTGGATTGGGGTTGTAGACACAGCACTTATGTAAAGACGACAGGCGTCGTGGAAGTTATTGAGTGAAACAAGGCGTTGGGCGCCACCCAGCCCTAAACCGCAGAGCCATCAGATCGTTGCTCTCAGTGCTAGCCTCCGACGACTCGCCGTTTGGTTTCTTGGTAAAGATTCGAGTCCCAATTACATCGAAAGAAACTAAAGTCATCTTCCTGCTCGGAAAGCTAGGCACTTGGAGGATTCAGGGGGTCACCGATTGCATCACAATTCTCCGAAGCCGATAATGACTGGTCTTGGCGGGCGCAATGACAACGATCCAATCCTGCAAACGGCGCGGCAGAACCGATCTGGGTATAAATTACTTCAACGGTTGCCGTTTTGAACTAGATTTCTTTTTCCCTCCTCCTTTCCCCCCCAAACGTTACGAACACCCGCGCGTTCATTTGCCTGGGTCGTTTTACTGTCTCTCCCACATTCTTTTCGGGCTCACCCATATCCTTTCCTTCGTTAACGACAAACTATAAACAAACAAACAATGCGCTCTACATCTTTTGTTGCCGCACTTCTCTTGTCCGCTGTGCAAGTTTATGCGCATGGCAGGGTTGACCATGTTGAGGTCGATGGGAAGAGCTATCCTGGCTGGAATGTAATGACTTGCTTTGGCTTTACATGAAACCTTGGAGCTGATTTTTTGGTAGCCTTATTCTGGTTCCAACCCAAACGCTGTCACCTACCGACCTTACAAGAACGAAGGCGCGGACGCTTTCAACCTTCCCAATGAATGGACTGATGCTACGTAAGCCAGATAAACTCATTTTTTATGTCCACATCGCTCAATTTTTTCATTCAGTAAGATGTCCTGTGAGACAGGAGACGTTGCTCCCAAAGCCGTCCCTGTTAATGCCGGTGGCTCTGTCACTATCTTCTCTCAAGGTGCAACTGGGGAACTGAAGAACCAGCCTGGTGTCGGCGGGACACCTTACAATCCCTGGGTTCACGCCATCGGGACAGTCTCAAACTACATCACTTCGTGCGGAAGTAGCTGCCAATCTTTCAATGCTGCCGGCGCTGGTTGGACAAGGTTGAGCGCTGATGCCCTGGATATGAGCAAGAGTATCTCGAGTGGTTTGAGGCAGACGATGAAGAACAAGCCTGAGGAGTATTATCCCAAGTCTGGTAATGGCCTTTGGGGCATGGCCAAGTTCGGTACGGCGACTCTTTTCAACCCCCGGTTAGCTTCTTACTGATGGAGTACCTAGTTGCGAACGGATCCAAACAAACCGTTCAGATCCCGAATCTGAAGCCCGGTGAATACCTTCTCCGTCAAGAACTTGTCGCTCTTCACAACCCCAAGAGCAACACTGCCAACTCTGGTCCTCAGATGTGTACGTCTTTTTATCGTCACCCTGCCCTTCACATCCTCATTTGATTCCTCAAGATGTTGGCTGCGTGAGACTCAAGGTTACCGGCAGTGGAGATGTCTCCCTCCCCTCTGGCACCAAGTCTTCCAGTTTCTACTCTCCCAATGGTGCTCTTGCCAACTACAATGTTTGTCTCTTTCTTTTTATACTTGTCCCCTCATCCTCATTGAAAAATTTTCAGCACTTCACTCAGGACATTACCAAGTTCAAGATGGGCGGTCCCGCCGTTTGGGATGGAGCAAGCAGCGGTGGCTCTTCCGATTCCGGTTCTAACGACTCTGGGTCCGGCTCGTCCAACTCCGGCTCTTCCAACTCTGGTTCCTCTAACTCCGGTTCCTCCAACTCTGGTTCCGGATCTGGTTCCAACGACGACAATAACGATACCGCAACCAAGCCCGGCAAATGCCAGAAACGCTCTGTCAAGAAGAGGCGTGCTGCTCGTGCTGCTGCTCGCGGTTTCTCGAAGAAGAGGTCGCACATGAAGAGACTCATTGCCGAGTCCTTCTAAATCCTCCTCTTCTCTTTTCCTGTTGCCCTTTTATACCTTATTCCCTGCTTCTCCTACTTCCCGGTGTTCTCGTGTGTCTAGATCGACATCTCTCTCTCTATGCATATGACTGCTTGCTCAGTCATTTCATCTACTATTGCTACTGCTTTAGACAGTAGCCTCATCTCCTGTGTCTCACTTTATCGTTGTTGTCTTGTGAAATCTCCTGCATACCATTAACTAAGTGTATTATCTACCAAACTCCTACGAATTGATTTCGTTACCCTTTTTTCATACATGCTTATGTGTTTCTGAACTGCCAGTTGGCCGGATCAAAGGATTCGCGTCGCTCGTGTCTTTTGCGCGATATTTCAGGGGGAAAATAAAGCCAATGGGTACAGTACAAAGTGTTACTAAGAGACAGCCCCATTCTTACACTCGGCTCAGGAACAAGCAGAGGGGTCAGGACCGCAACCCACCTCGAAAGAGAATTTCAATCTTTCCATGGGCCTAACGACGCTAGCAATTAGGTTCCCTCCCAACACGTCATTGCCTCGTTGCTATTCTCAACCCTTCCACTCTCAATTCTCATGACTACCATACGCCATCCAAAATTCTTCTTTGATAACCACAAAGTTTTCAAGGTGAGGCCCTCTCGTTTCGGGATATTGGTGTGATGGTAACTCACATGCAACGTTCTGCAGGTTGAAAACACTGTCTTCAGAGTCCCTATCAAGAAGCTCGTTGATGAGAGTAACTTCTTCAAGCAAATGTTCTCAGACGGGACACCAGCTATCGATACGAGAAATGGAGAAGAAGGAGCTTCCGTTGATCATCCCATTGCGATTCCAGATGAGTCTGCTGACGACTTTGCCCTGTTACTGAGCTGGGTCTATACAAAGTAAGACACAAACGACCAGCCAAATTGTTGAAAGTAGATCAACCCTTTCAATAGATCTGATGCAATTGCGGAATTCAAAAACGCCGAATGGAGAGCCTGTTTACGACTCTCACACAAATTTGGAGTTCCGACGCTCGGTAGAGCAGCTCAGAACGGCCTTCAATCTGAAGAGTTCGATCCTTTAGAGAAGGTACAACTCTGCTTCGACTATGATCTCGATCTCGCTTGGGCCAAAGATTCCGTCTCAACCATTTGCTATGGCTGGAATTCTCTCCTTCTGCTCGACGCAGCCAATCCTCTTCCAATCAAATTTAGACTGGAATGCATGAAGCTTTGAGAAGCTGCGTTTAAAGCACAATCGAACCCCAATGGGAATGGATTCCATTGGTGTGATGGCTGTGGTGGCTGGATGGCTCCTTGCTATAGAGGCAGCGGGGATGCAAGTGGAACGTCGACGGGGAGGGAGAGATGCATTTATAACAACAGCAGATGCCCCAAGCCCGCTTTATACATTGCCTCTTCCAGTCATCGGGATGAAAACGCAGTCTCAAACCTGCTTTCCATGTTCGCTGTTCAATCAACCCAAGGACCGTAGCACTTTTGGTGTTATTACAGTTTACGATAGAAGTACAGTTGCAAATAGTACACAAGAGTTTTGACTCTCGGTTCTGTCTCTTTTTTCATGTCCAATGGTGGTGAGCGATGCTTGAAATGTAATGGGGATTTGTCTAGTTGTGAGGATGGGGGCAACTCATTCGCGTGACCGAGAGGCATCGAGCAGCAGGACTGGATTGAATGGAGACTCCATTTAGTGAAGCGAGGTGACGGGTTTCTGAGAATGAAATGCCTCTTTCAGAGTCTTCACATTAGGTTTGTCGACTTTGCCCAGCCACCAGTACCCCTTGCAGCTGGCAGAGTCTAATTAACCCCGGCTCCTACATTCGTCCTGAAGTATCTCGAACATTATTTTATCTTTGGTGTCCCTTTTCCTACTTAGAAATCTTAATCCCAGTGATACCCGACATGCACGTGATTTTACAGCTGCCGACATCAATTGGCCAATTCCTGACTAAGTACCACCACGGCGATTGTCGCCAGGTCAAGCCGTAGTCCTCTGAAGGCAGTGTTTTGAGAGGCTGGTGGTGAGGATATATAAACCGTTGTTAACATTGCCAGCTTGCTACCTCAAACCTCACACGACTTGATTCTCTCCCTTAAGCGAACTGCAATCGTGTGCTTGCGATCATCCTCTTTCTATCTGCGCCTACAACTTCCTCCATGTCTTCAGAAGAACAACAATCTTTGAAGGTAGACCTTCCCGAGTCGGAATGGAGGGTCAAATTAACCAAGGAGCAAGTGAGTTATCGATGTTATGTATTTGAAACTCTGCTCCTCAATGGCGCTTTCTTGCATAGTTCCGTATTCTCCGCGAGAAAGGTACTGAACCTGCAGGGTCTGGAGAGTACGACTCTTTCTATGAAGATGGACTGTATAGATGTGCGGCCTGCGATGCTCCCCTTTATGAGTCGTCTTCCAAGTTTAAGGTATGTGCACCGTTATACCTCTAGACTTCTTATTTACAATTTTATAAACAGAGTGGTTGCGGTTGGCCTGCATTCTTCCAATCTATTCCAGGTGCTCTAAAGCATCATGTCGACAACTCTCATGGTATGACGCGTGAGGAAATTACTTGTGCCTCTTGTGGCGGCCACCTTGGACATGTCTTCAGAAATGAAGGCTTCCCCAATCCGACGGACGAAAGGCATTGTGTGAACTCAATCAGCATGAAGTTTTCCGATGGCGAGAAAGCTCCCCAGGCTGCTGGTGAACCGGAGAAAATTCCAGAGGCGAAGGTGTGAGAGCTTGCTGAATTATGGACATGGAGTTGATGATCTTTGTAATCCATAATGTACAGTCCATCGGGTGGTTCAAGTTGGTTAATGCATTCAGGAGAAAATTAAATAGTCGGTTCAGATATGAGTCCCCTACGTACGGTACAAGAAGAAACTCAGATAATTAGATAGCAATAAGGATGATTGGCTACTCTGGTTTTGGATACTCCCATACCTCTGTCCTGGAGAGGTAGTAAAGGGCCCATTTCTTGACAATCGCGTACTGATATGAGTCAATTTCAGCACCTAGGGTGTTTCAGTGGTCAGTTCCGTGCTCGACGATAAGAATATATACGAAAGACGTACCATACTTGCCTCCCCCAAAAGCAACCGAAGAAGGACCTTCAATAGCACCATAAATAATATAGTCGCTCAGAACTTCGCGACTCTGATAGTTGTGAGTTACGAACTGAAAAGTACCAAAGACGTTAACCACTGGTCCAGTCAATAATCAATACTCACATCCAACCAGTCCTGAGGAAGAGGCTTTCGGTAGTCCGTCCAGGCCGGGAAGCTCTTCACTTGGAGAATGTCGGGTGGAGGTGGCGCCCACCAGAATTCAGCGATATAGCAGTGCTCAGAATGTGTGAATATCCTTGCCTTACACCATGCCTCGGCTTCGTCTATGTTGTCCCAGAAATAGTACCCAAGCGTTCCGGCCGGATTAAAATCTCCTTCATTTACGTATGAGTATAGGGGAGGGATTTCGCCATTGAGCTCCGCTTCAGATCCAAACGCCCGATACAAGTGGCCAGGGTTTCTCAGAGTGAAACCGTCTGGGCTTTGACGACGATTAGCTCTTCGAACTTGGGCGAGCATTGATGAAGGGCCAGGATTTCCTTCGATCTTATAACAGCAATGAGCCATGGAATGACGACAACATGATTACCTACTGAATTTACAAGCGGAGATGCCAAAGTGAACAATGGCACAACAGAAAGAAACACAAGGTAAATTCCTAGTCCGAAGAAGAGCATAACAGAAAGCCAGAGGACGGATGTGATTTGGTTGGCGAGGAGTTGGGGATGTTTATCGGTCGCACAAGGATTTAAAAGTCACGCATGAGAATCCTAGCGCGGGATATCACGACGCATCGTAGTGCGGTGAAGTTCAATGACCGTAGAAACGAGAGGAGTTTGTTCCCGCTCTTGCTCAGAACGCGTCCTGAAGAGCCAGTTCAACGTAACTGAAGGTGGATAGCAAGTATCCACAAATCAATCAAGCTTTGTTCTGAGGGCCAATAATGGAAAGGAAAGAATAGCGGGCCCAAATGGACGCCGATAGGAGTGCCAAAAGCGCTACTGAATTGCAAGATGGTGGTGGTTTTCAGGCAGAAGGTGATTCCTCCCGAAGCAGTGTGAGTAAACTTCGTACTAGGGTAGTCTCGCTCGTGAGTTCAACTTTTCTATGAAGAGCCGTATGATACACAAACCATGATTTTTTTACCACCGTGAAAGCCCTTCAATCTGTATTATTCTGTTGTTCATCTCGAGAAATCCACTAGACGCCTAGATAAGCCGCTCTCGGCGATTTGCAAAATCCGGGAGCTGAAACAAATGCATTGAGGAATTACGTACTATAGATAGTTATTTCATCCGACCCGTGGAATGATAAACTTCAGAACGATGAGGTGTGAGTCAGATATGCGAGGAAAAGTGGAGTCCAAGTCCGGTCAGTGCGCTTCAGGCCGTGCATACTCGCGGGATCTCAGATAGGTAAGAACTTATAATACGTGAACATTGAGAAACGATCAAGTTCAAATTTCTCCTTCCTCAAGGACAGAATACTTTCTATCTCGAAGACTTTACCATGCTTTCGCAGCTGTTTTTAGTTCTTCTGGTCTTCTTCTTTCAGGTAAGGCTGCTATCCTATCGGTTGATTTACTTCTGAATTTCCGCAGCTTGTAAATGCTGATGTCACTGTTTGTCGTGTCGTAAACCAAGCGGGCTATTGTGACGAGTGTGGCAGCCTTGGTGAACCAGTACCAGGGACCTGCGTCAATGCATACCTGGACGATTTTAACGCCTATTTCGATTGCGTGTCCAAAACTGAAGGAATTCTTGTATGCGATGGCCCGGATTGCACAGGAGATTGTGGTCCACCAGCTGCGTGTGGACCAGAGAGCGAAATGCCTGGAGAAATGTGTCTCACTGGGTGGACGAAGAGCATCAAAGCCCTTTAGCGCACAGACTCAAGCTTATATACTATTTATTTTGGATTTGAAAGGTCTCTCGAAAATGGCTGGATTTTAAGCTCGGCTTGCCTGCAGGTTTCTCAGAACTTGTAGCATGTTCGATCGAGAGCAGGAGTAGGCGCCGGCCGCACCTTTGTCTTTCACTTCCATCACTTGCGGCTCTTTGACATTGATTGAACAGTACTTTTCAAATCCAAGAACGTCTTTAGGTTCTCCTTCTGCTGCAGGTATACATGTCGCCAACCCTCGCTCCAGAGCTCTGGACCCAAATTCTTGCTTTCCTTCCTTATTCGTCCCTGGACCAGGTGAAATGCGTCGACCGTGTATTCTATCAGATCTGCAGAGGCCGAATTTTTGAAGTCCTGGACGTTATTCCAATATTTACTGGTGGAAATCCTGATGAACATCTGGAGGTTTTGAAAAAGCGGTTGACCCTAGCGAGGTATGTTATCGGTTGATATGTCTCTTTCTCTGGTCGACTGACAGTAGTTCTGCAGGACACATTCTCATCTCATTAAGAAACTTCGGTTTATGCCCGTGATACGCCTCCCACTTTATTACACCGAGAAGCAGCTCCAGCCAAAACCCATTCCATTCCTGAGGCGAATTTTTGGGAAAGAAGAGAATGTAACTCCTATCATCATCAAACGCTCTACAAGTCAGGATATGTTGTCCAAGGCAACGGAAATTGAATCTACTCTAAGCTCTCTATTGGCTTCTTTCACCTCACTTGAGGAGCTGGACATGGGCGATCCGCCTAAACGGTGCGGATTGTGGGGGCCAATTCCGAAGCTTGCGCTCCATTTGACCGCCAGTCGTCTTGTTGCTCTCTCCTTGCAGCTGACGGCGGTCGTAGATGCCGACAGTTATCCCGAGGTTGCATTCACCCATCTGCCAGTCCTCCGTACATTGAGGGTTATGGCAAACACTAGCTCTCAGTACAACCAAGAGTTGCGCGTGAGGAAAATTATATCATGCTCTCCTCTCCTCAGAGAGATTCAATATCATTTCATCGGCCATAGCACTATTTCCGTACCTTGGATGGGATCCCCAACATATTTTTATCTGAAAGTATTCAAATGGACAGGGCTTAGCGGGTTGCCTCGTTTATTTGGGCCATATATTCAGAATGCTACCCCAACCCTATTCCCTCCGGTTTTCATGTCCCACGCATTTCAATTTGATGTGGTTCATCTTAACCCAGTCCCATCGTTCGACATCCTTCTGGCGCTCAACATGGGTGGGCTAGTTGAGCTCAGGGTTGACTTCAATGGTCGGGATGATGGAGGCAGGTTTTTCCCTCTCCTGGCTCGTGCTGAATTGCTTGAGACACTTGAAGTCACTGGGATTCGGTATTGGACCGCTCCTAATGACCCAGCCAGTCTGTTTCCCGATACAAGCCTGTGTCGCCTGAGAAAGTTATTTTTGGGCATTGCGTTGGAGCACTTCAGTGCTCTGAGTCTGAAAACCTTGGCTTCAAAGACTCCAGGCCTTCACAAACTTGTCCTTCTCATTGAGCCATGGAACAATACAATATCGACCCGAACTTATGTCCAAGTAAGTTCATTTCATTCCATCATTGTCCAAAAAAAAAATTGACTTCTTCGTTGCTTCTAGTTCAAATGGGAGGCTCTTTCGCACGAGTTCCAATTTTCGACTGCGAACAGAACCTTTTCCGAATGGAAAGTTCGTGACTTTGGCTTCCTCTTTAGAGACAAGATTGGGAGAATTATAGACCTTGAAGGTCTTTTGATGGCCATTGTCCGGAAGGTTCCCTCTATTACATCGCTCTATGGGACAGGGGGTTTGCGCTTATGGGATGGGATAGAGGATGAAATTGATACTACTTGGGGCGGCGAGTTGTGGAATCAAAGGACAGGGAAATGGTAATCGTGATAATCCACTTGCTTAAAACCTTCTCACAAACGCTGGTATATGTCGCTACATCATGTTTCCGATTTTGGCTCCAGAGCAAACCTTGATGACAAAGTGGTCAAGAGTCAGACGTGCGAATGCTTCCGTCATCCAAACTTGGTTTATGACCCTCACGCCGCAAACTGAAGGCACCTTCCCTTATATTCGCACCCTAGCAACGGCCAAGTAACATGAACTTTTTACTTCTGATCCAGCTGCCACCGCGTGCTCTATTGAAGCTGTCGCGAATGGTCACAGTACAATAACCGTCACGGCCAAGTGCATCGCTGTTATTCCTAATTGAGGAACGTCCGGGGTTGCACTCGTACCACCACCAGCAAATTGTGGCTCTAATCCCTCTGGTCCGCGCTGGCTTTTAGCAAAGATGATGTGGGATTTGCGGTCAGATTTGAATGAGCGGGGAAGACCTCCTTCAACGTTAGTACACATTTGTTCTTTGCTTCTCCAGCAGTACCTGACCCTCCGACGCGTTCAGACATTCCAAGTGGCAGATCTCAGAAGTTGGTCCCAAGGCTCAAACTGCTTCTTCTCCTCAGCACTCGAGAGTTGCGATGCCAGTTCCAACATTCTTCTCAGAGGCAGATTATCCTTCAATTCCAGCACGGTGTGTTCCATCTCGACGCGTTAGCATTTTCGTGGAATCTTATGAATCGATAGTCAGGCTCCCGTTCGTCCTCAAACAACGCCGGCTGGTCCCATGACCATGCCAGTGCCGATGACTGCACGTAATAGAACATCGGCTTATTTCCCGATGCCTTCTCCAACAATCAACCCTTCAAATGCTAGCACGGCATATGAAGTGGAATATATTCACGTCGGGGGAAGACCGCCTGCCAAACGGGAAACTATGCCGCCTCCGGCCTTCAATCGGTATGCTCAGCATTCCAGCGTTGGAAGGTTCGTTACGTCTATACTTCATTTCATGAATTCCGCCTTAACCTGAATTTCTACGTTGTAGTCCTGACCCCGCACGTCGACAGCCTGCTCCAATCCGCTCGTTCACTATGCCGGAGCCAATGGTCCATGCCCCTCCTGTTCGACACTCGGTATACTTCGCAGAGCCTTCACCGATATTGTACGACGCCGAGCACCCAAGAGATCTTAGCACTTCAGCCCATTCAAGGAGAGCCTCTTACTTTGCACCAGAACCATCACCCACCAAACGCGTCCCGATGAAGCACGCCTACTCTGAATCTCAGGCTCAACCACAAGAATCAACCACCAGAAGTCGACCTACGAAGCATGCACACCGTCACTCTGTGCACTATCTTCCAGACCACCGTGAAGAACAAGAAGTTGTCCGACCCAGGCCAACATCCACTCAACCCGTCGCCAGTGCTATGAAAAAAACGAAGAACACGCTTGTTGATCCTGGGTTTGCCTATTCGACCTGCCAAGGCAGGAAGAAAGCAGTTTGCGTATGTTCCCGTTTCTCGCAGCCTTGATTATCCCACTAACTCTTGGTCAGATTGGAATTAACTACAAGGGTACTGAGTGGGAGCTGAAGGGATGCATTAATGATGCTATTCATGTTCGAGATGCGCTTGTCGGTAAGTACACGGTCTCACTTCCTTGCTCTATCTTGCTCATCATCTTTGGTGCAGCGTACTTTGGGTTCAAACGCTCTGATATCTTTCTGCTCACCGACGACTCTAAACATCCGGAGAATCTACCAACGAGAAAGAATATTCTCTCAGCGTTCAAATGGCTCGTTCGAGACGCACGTGCGAACGATTCACTGTTCCTTCATTTTTCAGGACACGGTGGGCAAACCCCCGACCTGGACGGCGACGAGGTTGATGGGTTTGACGAAGGTCAGTATGCGACTATTTTTTTCTGAATGTCCTGAATCTGATCTTGTTCTCTTTTGGACTAGTCATCTTCCCAATGGACTACCAAAAAGCTGGATTCATTGTCGATGACCTCATGCATACTATCCTCGTCAAACATCTACCTCGTGGCTGTCGACTCACTGCATTATTCGATTCATGTCACAGTGGGACAGTTCTTGACCTCCCGTATGTGTATGCCCATTCTGGAAGAATGAAGGGTGAGCATGTGAAGGCTGCTGCTAGAGAGAAGAAAAGAACGGAGGGAGATGTGATTCAATTCAGTGGTTGTAAAGATAGTCAGACCAGTGCTGACACTTCGCAAAACGGTGTTTGTGTCGGAGCCATGAGTTATGCTTTTATAGGAGTTCTCAGTGAGCCACTTCTCCCTTTACGCGATCTGTAGTCTGACTCGTGTTCATTTTCTTCAAGAACGTCACCGGAGAATTACGTACCAAGAAATGCTCATCAAGGTCAGAGCAGTGTTGAAGAGCCAGTATAGCCAGAAGCCCCAGATGGCGGCTTCTCATCCCATTGTAAGTTTCTGTGTGCTTCCTTCTGGCCGCTTGATCTTATACTTTACTGGATAGGATACGACCCTGCGGTTCAGAATATAAAATGAATGCAAAATGTACTTTTACGGATCCTTTCTTGTGACATTTTGCCTGTACCAAGTCTCGTTGTTTTGGACTGCTGTGTAAAATTACTGTTTATGAACTTTGGAGAAGCTCTCTTTGATATGATCGGACACCGCTCGAGTATGTGGAGGCACGGTGAGGAAGGACGTGCGTGAGGAAACGCCCACCCGAACTTGTCTTACCTCCATCACAGGCAGTGCTCTACAGCATATAACTGCAAACTCCTCTGACCCTCGAACCTCGTCGCCTCTCATAACTCTGTGTCATTTATGCCCCAAACCCTCCCTCCAGAAATCTGGGTCCGAATTCTGGTATTTCTTCCGCCAAAGTCGTTGCACGTAGCCAAATATGTGGATCGCGTGTTCTACCACATTTGTAAAGCCCAGATATTCAGAGAATTGGATCTTGTAACTGTGTTCGATGATCAAAACATAGAGCAACAGCTTCAAGTGCTGAGGACGAGGTTAAACCTTGCAAAGTATACTGACCGCCGGTTGTTTGAATTCTGCATCCTCTAAAGAAATTTCTTCTAGATCTAATCCCACTCTAATCAAGTGCCTTCGCTTCATGCCTGGTATAGTCATGCGTAACTACCCTTTATGGACACCTTCATGGAGACCGGCCCAAAAGAAGCCCTTCCGCTCCCTAAGGCGACTTTTTCGAAAACCAGAAGAGGAGCCAATCAGGTGGTCAGAGGTTCATCCCGCTTTCAACAATGTATCAGATGTATATAATAGGCTCGCTCCGCTCATACCTTCTCTCACGTCACTAGAGGAACTTTACATCCATGAGAACTCTAAATGGTACTGTGGATGGAGCCCGACGGCAGGCCTTGTGATCAAAGCAACTGCATCTCGACTTACGGTTCTCTCTTTACAATGTGGGTACGATCCTGGACCCCCGAGTGCATTTCCTTTCACCGACGATTCCGGAAAGATTGCTCTGCCTCTTCTCAGGACATTCAGGTTGTGCTTGAATTATACTTTCAACGACGATGTCGAATCGCATGTCCAAAAATTTACTTCTGCATCTCCTCTTCTCCGAGAGGTTCAATATCTCATCATTGGCAATAGTATCCAAAGCAGTGGCCACGCTCATGCCATAAACATTCCAACACATCCTCATCTGAGGGTGTTCAAATGGGCATCGACTACAATGTGGGGCCCATCGAATCCCTTGCCTCTGTCTTTCGCAGCTCATGCATCCCAATTGGACGTCGTTCACCTCGACCCACTCCCTTCGCTCGATGTGCTTTCATCACTCAACATACCTCAGCTTGTTGAGCTTAGAGTTGATATTCATGGTCTCATCGAAGTCACTGACTTTTTCTTAACCATCGTGGGTGCTGAAAATCTCGTTGTGCTGGAGGTCGTCGGATTTCCTTCTTACGATGAGACCGGCGACCCAGCTAAATTATTTCCTAGAACAGGAATGAGACAATTGAGGGAATTGTACTTGGGTATTATGTTGCCACTGTTTAGCGTGAGAAGTCTCCGGTCTTTGGCTTCTAAGATTCCACATCTTCGCAAGCTTGCCCTTATCGTCGAACCTCCTCCTACTAGGCGATGGACGAATATAGAGCTTCGAGCAAGTCTATTTCGTGCAACTTTATCTCCTCAGTGATTAACTATTCTATCATCTTCAGGATATATGTGAAGCCTTATTATACCAATTCCACCTTTCGACAGTTAACAAATCCTTTTCCGAATGGAAGCTTTGGGACTTTGGACTTCTCTTCCGAGACTTGACTGACCCATCTGTCCTTCGAATTAGCGAAAGCGAAGGAGTTTTGGCGGCTATTGCTCGAAGGATTCCTTCTATTACATCACTTTATGGGACTGGGAGTTTGCGTATATGGGAGGGAATGGAGCGGGATATTGACAAGAAATGGGGTGGTGAGCTCTGGAATGGCTGGCAAAAGAAGTGGTGATAAATTACCATTTCTGTGTACCGTATCTGGACCTCAGACGACTATACTTGACATATTTCGATTGTAGTTACTACTTTAACGGCTTTTTTTTGGTCGACTAAATGAAAATGGATGCGTTGTTCAACGACGAGCATGGTCCACGTTCCACACACTCGACTAGTTATTGCCAGCATGACGGACGTGGGATCTTCCGGGGCACCACAGCGACAGAATTTTTTATACGACAGTCACGGAGTGTGTCTTTAATTGATGCACTTGAGCTCCTAGCGCCGTAACGAGGAAAAAATCAACTGAGTTCGGCGACTATCAACACAGCATCTTTCGTTTCTTTTGCTCGACCATGACAGCAGCGCCTGCACTCACCCTCCCGTCAGAATTATGGCTGCAAATTGCTCAATACTTCACTAACAGGACGCTCCGTTTCTTCCAAGGTGTCAACCGATTCTGTTACACCATCGCGAATGAGCTTTTTTTGCGCCTTCTTGATCTGGCGCCTCAGCAAACAAGCGCAGAACGACTTCTAAGTATGCTAAATCATAGGCTTGACTTGACTAGGTTCTTGCTCTTGTTGACGAATTAGTGTCCTCGTGTTTCCTAATGTTTTCCTTTTAGTTCTAATCCGTCCAATGTTCGAGTGCTTTGTCTAACTTCAAGACTATCGCTTCTGCCTCTAGAAGAAGGAACAATTGTACCTCATTCATCTGGGCCAAGGCTTTCTACACGTATAAAGGGCTTTTTGAGCCAGAGATTTGTCCGGCCGGTTCCTCTCTCACACCGGTTGGACAGCCGAGTCGAGAAGTTGATCCAGCAGATGACCTTGCTGATACCTGAACTCACAGGAGTCCATGAGCTGTACATTATGGACAGACGAGCAGTATCATTCGGACCTTTCAACACAGCAGTCAATCTAGCATGGCTTCACCTTTCCCCTCGCTTAACTACGTTATCCCTCCATCTTTCCATTGCCTCAGTGCACGATGCTTGGTTTCCTGACGCACTTCCTTCGCTTCCGCTACTGCGAACTTTTCAAATCCATATATTCTCATCAGATGTGCTGCATCGGTTACCACTAGAAAATATACTCCGAACTCTTCTTCAACATTCATTGTTGCTAGAGAGGATGCACTATCACGTCGGAGACTTCGATACTGCGTCAGCCAGCCGTGTTTGGTATCCAGAAAATCCATCCCTCCATCCCCTTTTACGATCCTTCAAATGGTCAAGTTTCCGGGCATATCATGGGAACAGGCGAACGACGGAATTCATGTCCTCTCGGTTTCAGTCCTTCATGACTAAGTTCGGCTCCCAGCTAGACACAGTACACATGGAACCCGCGCCTTCTAAGGATTTCTTTCCTCTCCTTGACTTCACCAGAATCACTGAGCTCCGAATAGACATGTTCTGCTGCGCAGAGTATGCTGAGATCCTTTCCCTCGTTGCGAGCAATGGTATCATTGAAACTCTGGAAATCTCAGGGTGTTATCCGTCATTGACGTGGGGACAATTTTATCTGATGTTGAGAAAGATGTCCTCGCTGCATACCTTCTATCTTCCTCTGTTCCCGAGTGCATTGACTGCTTTAGCTCTGACGAACATTGCAGCTAAGACTCCTAATTTGATGAAATTAGTGATAACTTTTGAATTTGAAGACAATGTGGTGAGTTTCATTGACTTTTTCGAGGATGAACACATTCTTATTCGCCCTTTAGCCCTTACCTGTGGAAAATCTAGTTGCCCTCGACTCATTCGGCACTCCCGTCGCACCTCTTCATGACTGGCCAGTTCAGGACTTTGGAGTCCTTGTCTCAGGTGTCCCATTGCATCATCAACCTTTCGACAATGCTCAAATACAGACCCTCCTGCAGCGTGTTAGGCAGCTAGTGCCATCAATTAAGATGTTTTATGGACATAATGGAGAACCCAACAATTTCAATTGGGAAAAGATGGATGACCATTGGGCTGGAGAGTTGATGTGGGAGAGTACGAGACAAATCATCCCGTGAAAGCTAGTTCAAGGCGTTGAAGAGATTGGCGAGAGGAACACTAGCTTAGATGATCCTAATTCACCTTACCATCAAGCCCAAATTATCATTTTATGAAGATATTGGGTAGTCGTAGAGAATCCAACGGTGTAATTAACGGAACGCGTCAGCGCCAACCAGGCGCTTGATTTTGGATCCACGCTCGGCCTCTCCATAACCTTCATAAAACGTGCCGCACATGATCTCTTCCAACGATTTCTTGCGCCCAACTTTTCAGCAATGGCATCGTGGCTAGATGGGACGATGGGTCTTGCCTTTGAAGTTAGTCTCTCCACGATCCAAAAGTCTCGTTTGTGCCTAAGAGGTTCCAGGGTTCCCGTGGTGGGCGACATTGGGATAACACATCCTTCGTGGGCTGGCTCGCAGGAGCACATGTAGCTAGCATTCTCTCAGGCATTCTGCCATTTTGGGGTCTTGTATTTTTTGAGGAGGCTCCTATGACTGAAAAGAGAGATATTCTCCTTCTCGGGGTGATCAGTGGATTATGTTCTGTACTGATTAGTTCATTGGGAACGACTCTTGTATGCATTCCAAGGAGGCAGGGAAGAAATGAAACCTCCAACACGATGAAATCTACCGTGTTTCTTCTTCTCCTCGTGCCATTGGACGCAGTCCTGATAACAGCGCTGGCAGCCGCAAGCCCTACCATTCACATCCCATCAACCTCTCTAGCCTTGTACTTCCTCATCACTGCCGGCTCATCGATTTTGACGCTCCCGCCGTTTGCCTGGCTAACTCTCTATCAAACCCATTTCTATCATCGGGGTGGAGAAGTCACGAACGTTACGGAAGTGCCATTCACCACAATGGGCTTCGCATCGGCCCTATGGGGAGTATTTTCTGTGTTTGGAGCTTTTGTTTTTCCAGAAGGACCGTGTCGTTGGATCTTCTGGGCCGTAGCTCCACTGGGCTCTCTTCATCTTTTAAGTTTGGCTCTGAACAGGAGTTTTGAGCCCATTCCAGATGCCGCAGAGTTCACATTTCCGAAATTTCGAATGCACTTCAGGATTGTTGGATACTATGTATTATTTATGATATCTCTGAAAATTGCTCTTGTTCCCATGTACGTAGTATGGTACTGTTACTTCTAACTACCTAAGTACCACGAGTACTTGGTCCTGATTCTTGATATTCTTCTGATATGCAAGTCCTTGTTCCCTTTGGGACTGCTTGAACACTGAAATTGAGCGTTGTACCCACGGCGCTAAGGAAATGTGTACTCCAGGTTTGAGGCTTAAGAGGACACGAATAGGTACAGGTATTACTCCCTCCATCATCTCCCATCCATTAGGGACACGGAGCCGTGCCACACCCACTAACAATCTGTTCTCTTTTTGACAACCACCCAAAATTTGATATCACTCGCATCATCAATGTTACCTTTTCTCGGCAGTTCTCTGCAGTGCCACGATAACTTGATTGACATCTGAAGATTGTACGTACATGCTTGCCTAATATCTCACACTCGGGGTATTAACAGCGGCATATAACTCACTGCATTCGATGGCTTCTGTACCGCAGCATCCTCCTTCCGTGCGGTGCACATAATGGCTACACACAATTCGTTGTGGACACCGATTCTCAACATTGAGGTCTGCTCCGTTTCTGTTTATTGAACCGAAATGCTGTATTGACCGCAAGTAGGACCGCGTGGGAGGGAGGGAATGGAACTACAACTCATTTTTTGGCTGGCTAGCTGGTGTATACACGGCTCTCATCCTCTCAGGTGCCCTGCTACCTTATGGTATCCAGCTGACATCCGGCACAAGTTTTTACCCAGAGACTTCGAAGGTCGAATGGATTGACCTTCTTTGCCTTGGCGCCATCAGCGGCATATGTTCCGCTCTTCTCAGTGCAATAGTCATGACTGCCGTCTTTAAACCCAAGTGGTCAATTGAAAACAACCAATCGAAGGGTTCCCGGTTACTTGCATATTTGGCTTTGGTCGTAGCATTTGATGCAGTCATAATACAGGCTATTGCGAGAGCGAGTCCAACCATCCATATCCCGCCATCATCTCTAGTCTTATATTTCCTCTATGCTGTGGGCACATATCTGACACCACTTGGCGCAGTTGCCTGGCTCTTTCTCTACCAAACCCATACTTTGCACTTGGGTGGAGAAGTCACAAAAGTAACAGAGAGGTCCTTCACGTGTGTCGGATTCGTTTCAATGTTCTGGTGGTCAGTTTCATTCTATGGAGGCTTCATGTTTCCCGAAGGTCCATCCCGTTGGCTTTTCTGGGTGATTGTTCCAGCAGGATCACTCCATCTTTTGAGCTCAGCACTACAGGGCAATTTTGATCTCAGGCCACAGCCATTTGAATTCAATTCCATGAATATCCGTATGCATTGGAGAATTATCGGGTATTCTGCTGTATTTGGACACTGTTTACCCCTTTCAAGAGCTCCTGTCTACATAATATGGACAATATCCTACTTTCGCTCAGGCTAAGTCTCATGTTTCACATACTTCTCTGAGCTTCCCTTTCCCGACGATTCATGCAGCTCTCCATCATGTTACATCATACACATTGATTTAAATATTATTGTCTCTCAGAGTGATAATTCTCGCTTATTCAATGATATTTCGTCTAGCCGGGAAGGCTGTTCTGTCCGCCCTTTGAAATTCCAGCCTCAGGTAAACCCGAAAGTATTTACTTCCTACCCGCTCAACGGCATTGAGAATAGGTTTTTGAAGTTTATTTCTCCATTTGCCCCGAAAATGAACGGAAATGAACTTCGAGAGGGGATAAGAAGTCCGAAGGCTCAACTATAAAGCCAATGGAATCCTTCATTTGGAAATATTATTTACTGACCCGATCCACGTGAACAACCGTGCACGAAAGAAAATGGGAAACTAAAGTACAAAGATATGCTAATGAAACAACTTGTGTATTTTAAAAAACAATTCATAATCATGTTCATAACTCTATGTCCATTTTCCCGACATGACTTAATCCATCATCTAATGCCACGCGATCCTCCGCACCGATGTCATGAAATCGTTGACCTCATCCCGGAACTAGAATCCAAAGGAACAACACCGCCCGTGTCACTCACGTTTATACCCTCGACCCCGCTCACCCCCATCCCCAGAGCTATTCTGCCATGAAACCCGACACCCCCAGACAGGGCCGCTGGAGCCGAATGAGGCACGGTCGCGTAGGAAGAATGATGCGGATGGTGATTCAGCGCCAGCTGAGGTTGGGAAAATCCCTTTGGTCCGTCCACAGGTGCACTATGAATCCCAGGAGAGATCATAGCAGCCCTAACCCTGTTCTTTTCTTCACGAAGCTGAGGGGAGACACTCGAACTCGAGCTAGAAGACGCTGAGGATGGAGCAAAAGGGGAGATTCTGCCTTGGTCATAGGCAGCTGCGTAAGGATGGAAGGACTGCGGCTGAAGCTTTAGGCTATTCTCCTGTGCCTTTCCTTTTCTCGAGGATGAAGGTGTGGGCGTGGTTGACGTGGAAGGAGAGGGCGGCGGGCCAGAGGTCGAAGCTGAAGGAGCAGGTCCGAGGAGCACACTGTCCGTGATGGGCGGTGTAGACGCAGCCGAAACAGTATGATTACGATAGTGTCTTCTCATATTAGAGTTGACATTGAATTCACGATTGCAGTTAGGCCAGGGACACCGAAAAGCTATGCAGCAACCGGGTGAGTTCCCGAAGGACGTGAGTATATTCAAGGAAAACTTACGTGTTGCACCTGTATGAGTGTTCACGTGGATACGTAAACTTGAGGGACGGTTGAATCGTTTGTTGCATTGGGTACAGACGTGCCGACGAGTCAAGTCGTTGTCACTTGGTCCTGCATGCACGGGAGAAGTCGAGGAAGGATAGGAAGCGTAGGAAGTCGATTGACTTGTTAATGGGTAGCTGCTATACTCGGATCCGCCACTTGGAGGATATGATGAAGATGATAGCTTAATATGAGGAATATCAAGCTGCAGTGCAGAAGGGGCGGCAGAACGGGTGGGAAATGCTTTTGTAATACTTGCAGAAGTGGTGCGTGGATCTAGCTGGTTAAGAGATGAATAATGGGAGAGCTGATTCGAGTGCGCGGGGTGAGATAGCTGAGTTTGAAACTGTGTGTGAGAAGCTGCGAGCTTGAGGTCTTGCTCTACGGGCTATTGGGCCAGACGTGAGATCGCACATCATACAACATGTTAGTCAACAAATCGTTGAACGTACCGAGGATGTAGGTGACACACGAGAATGCCGAGCTGCACTTGATTCGCCGCCGCGATTCTGTCGCATTACATCTAGAGAAATCGGCTCAGTAACATTCCACCATGTAATACAAGAAGGATAACCTACCTGGAAACATCTGATGTATGCTGGGTAGCGAGACAGACTCAGCAGAAAGGGACGGAGCAGGGGCGGCCATGACGGAATGGAGCAAGCGCGAAGGCGAAAATCCCGTTAAAGATCCAAGTAAGATCTTCTTTATACGATCCTCGGCAACTTAGACGACTGAGGTCCGCTGACACCTTTTTCAATTTCGGCGGCAAAACGAACGCGGAGTAATAACCCTTTTAGGAATAACGGTAGCAAAAAACCCTGTGTTAGGAATCAACAAGACAATCATCGAGCAAGAGAGACAACGGCCTACACGCGACAAACGAATGACGCCAGACAGGCAGGCTTGTCAAATGTGAAGGGCGTAGGTCGGAATAGGCTGGGAGAAAGGTCAAGCTCCCGTGGTCGTTCGAGAGCGGCCTTATAAGGACCTAGGAAAGGGGGCTAAGAAGCAGGATCGGCGGCGGCCTTTGATTAGAAGCTGGGGATCGACAGCGGTGTCCAGGCCAATAAGGGCCTTTGATTGTGAAAGGGAGGACGCAGCCCGCGAGAGGGAAAATTTAGCGCTGCCTCCACAGCACTTCTTTATATGCGTGTGGGAGTGGGTATTCTGAGGAATGAAAAGATTGGCGCACCACCCACCCAGATTTGCGTGAGAAGTCAAAAGACATCTATTTTGATCTGGTCCCTGACAACGTGCTGCAAGTCTTCCTGACATCTTATCACATTCTTCATTTCACAGAGAGGAGCCGCTCGCACTTTAATTTTCCTTCGATATGAGTAGCTCCTAGGTCAAGTAGAATGGTTCATTCACTCTCCTATCTATTAGAGTTCTCTCACTCTCACTCTCGTGGATCTCATGACTAAAAACGAGTCTATTTCAGTATGATAGCACTTTGCCGATCCTTGATCCGAAGTGCGGATCCCATTGGTGCCGGTCGATCGTCGTGTCCCTTTTCCTTATATCTTTTCTTTATTGCGACGTCCACGGACCTTAGGAAGTTTACCCCAGGTTGGCCCCGAACAAAAGTTAAAGGTTAATCTCGAAGGCACTGATTTTCAACATTAGAAAGAGTACGAATACGAAAGGTCAAGGATTTAAACTCCCCGCCATGCGAGAGCCAAGTAGCGGAACTAAGTATGACAGAACCCTTCGCCGACGGTGTCAAACCTCCATGCTGAAGGTCGATGGAAGACGGACTGAGACGCCCGAATGGGAATTCTGACAGTATGTTTCTCTAACATTGGAATTTCTTTCCCGTAGATCCAGAATGAGTGAGATTGGACGACTCGGTGGGTATGATATTTAAATGAGGATAAGTGGATGGATGAGCGCTAAATTAGCCGAGCTACCGAGATGCGGTCTCGGGAGTCGAATGTCATGACAAGAATCGTTTTTTTCTTCTTCAAATTGTAAAAGATCAGAGATTACTAGTTCTCAGAAGCATGCCAGGAAGTGTCCTACAGGGTGAAGGAACTACACCTGTGCCCCATGGCCGAGCTTCATAGGTAAATTCTGATATCCGAAGACCAGGAATTGACGATTTAGTTATCTCTCATCTTTTGATGGCCTGAAAGTTGGAAATCATAGCCTTCCATGGATAATGGCCAACGCCGTTCGAACCATGTTTGAAAGAAAGTCGTTCAGTCCCATGCGGTAGAGCGAATGCGACACCCGCAGCAGCAGTTCCAAATGCATGGAGACTCAATTACTTGTAGGCGTGAGACAGTATTGCAGGGACTTGGTCGAGTGGTCTAGACGCTGAAAACAAGTGGAGTCATATCTATTTGACAAGAAGCAGCAGGAATGCTGTAAAATGAACTCTCAAAGGTTAAAACCTGCGGCCGCATCTTCTCATGACCTGCACAATATAGAGAAGTCTACAACCAAGTCAAGTCGGCTCGAATATTGCCGGGGGTTGGTTGCCCGTCTTATTTCCCAAGTAAGCCCAACGGCCCAAGAGATTAATCCTTTAAACTATTCAATTCAAATCCTCGACCGTACCGAGCGCTTCCGGGCGACCGCTCCTACACATGGAAGGTTAAACCTGGCGGATAGCAAGATACGATATCTATGGGTTGGGTTCTTTGGTGGCATACACCTGTGCCCTAATATATTAGGTTTGAACGAATGTTGTCGTGGGATAGCCAAAAAAGCACTGACGACCGGGTGTGCACTTCACCGGAAAGGGGTTTGGGAAGCTGCCCTTACAAGGTTAGTGGGATGTTTCCCCCTCCTTAAACAAACAAGCGAGCAACAAGAGAGGTTAGCCTTAGTAGATTGGGCTTAGTCACGGGAGCCAGGGGTTCTAGATAGAAAGGAATTCATGTCAAAAGTAGCATAAACCGCTTTGGCGGCCCCGAGAAGGAAGTCCTCCGACAAGATATGAGTCTTTGAACGGAATTCTAAAAAAGCAATTGCCCAGAGGTTAATTTTTAACCTTTGGCAATTTTCCGTCAATAATCTCACGACGATTTTACCATGTCCAAGCATGCAGTAGAAAAGAACAAGAATATCCTCAGATCCCAAAGCAAGAATATGTTATAATCATGAAAGGCAAGACCAAGAGACATACTCTTCACTCCTAGCTCTTGACTACCACCTGGCTAGGAGCTATGTGTTATCGGCTAATACTCCATGGCCACCTACGAAACCAATCGAGTTGACTTCCTTCGCGTAGAACTAAGATCGACTCCTCTCAAAATTTTAGCTCAAGGACTGCTTAAACTGCTGGGCAATCAAGGCTTGCAAACGGCACAACCAGCGACAGAGGAAACCTCATATGCTCCTCCTGATATCTCTCCAGACATTGGCTTCCGCCCCTTTTGTGCTGTTAATGGATACAACGCATTGGTAAATTCCGATTTTACTGTTGAATGATTGTCATCTTACCCTTTGCACTTTCAATGTTCCGTCCACTCGAATTTGAAAGTCTCAAATTCTTCCTTACATGTTCGTGCCACTACTGCTGGATGCTGTTAGGCACCACCTGTCTCAAAAATATCGTTCACAATTCTCTCGATGGCGGAATTTTGGATCCCTGAAAAAATGTGGGTATCGTGCCGAATTAAGGAAGGATAGTAAGCAAAGAAGTGACAAGTCGGTCCCTGTGTGTTCGAAAGCCCTCGAGTTCCGCTTCTGTCACCAAGCAACGCTCTTTCTCCAAAGGCGGAAAGTGCCTTGGGCATGGTATCTGGCCTATCCTCTTCTTGAACTCCTTACATTCGACATGTAGGTGTGCGACAGCGCGCCATTTCTAGATTTCCGAGACGATGGTGTGGGTATAACGTATATCTATCAAAACAAGGGGAATATGCTGATCACTAAACGTTCAGGCACCCGTACTTTGAATTGATCTGTTAGCCCGCTGACCGAGATTTCGTCACCTATTTCACCGCTCAATTGAATTGACTATACACCATGTTTCAGTAGCCATCTCAACTCATCTCTTGTTCACTTTGATTCGGGTCCCTCAGGGAGACGCACAACTCAAACGTTCAACGAACAGAGAGCCGTGCATCGCGGCTGAAAGCGTGAGAGATGCAGAGTTCGTAATGTTCTAGGGTAGGTCTCCCCAAGTAGTCCCTTATAGATACAAATTCGAATACAATTGCTGTACTTGTGAATCAAACTGAGGTTCGCGCTATTCTTTGACCGATTTTGACTCCGTGTGAGGGATATTTGGTTGTATTGAGACGGCCAATACTATGAACGACTAACGTACAAGCAATGAGGAAGAGCTACCGAAAAAATAACAGTGGCATGCATGAATGTGAGGGTGAAGTGAGCTTTGGTAGGATCGTAAGTATGTGTACAACATGGTGGTTTGTGTTTGTAGAAACTCAACAAGAGTAGACCCAATGCCTATACCGTTCCCGAACATCAAGAACGTAACATGGTGATATTGTACATTTTCGACCATAGATTCACCGGGGGTTAGGGCTTAGACATGAATTTAGAACGCAGAGAGGAAGGAGATTTTCCATGAATACAACCATATGATTTGAATTGAAGTGCGTATAAGGCATTTGGGAAGAGAAAGGGTGCTCCGACACGATCAGTAAAAGGAGCAGCATAAGTGAGAGGAGCATGCCTTGAATCAAAGAGGTCTACCAAGAGTATACAGGAATGTATCCTTCTCAGGTAATCCTGGTCGCTCGCGAAATTGGGTGAAATAAGAGTGCATGCAGGCTGAACTTGATGGGTGCCAAGGTCAGTCGTGTTCTGGTAACAAAATCCTCTGCACAAATAGTAAATGACTTCTCAAATATACAACGAAAAGATAATATCATTCCGGGGAACAGTCTACACGGAATTTAGAAATGGTACACAGAATATAAACAACGGTCAATAATACGACAAACACTCTCTGGGGATATGCACATGGGGCCACAGAACGGTCAATCCAGAAGTCCCGAGGGAATACTAATGGACCGATCGCGATCAGGGCTCCACGCATGAGTAGTGAGAATTTTACAGAAAGTACGAGGATCGGAGACTGGAACGGAAGAGACGGGATGATGTGGGAGAACCTAGACGGCAGCGAGTGGCATAGGCAGGCCTTGAATTCGTAGGGCCTGAAGCTGACTGATCAACAAACACGATTATTGTGACGAGGAAGCTACTATACCGTCAGGTCGTTAAGAAATGCTGTAATCCGAGAGAGCCAGCTAGTGGCGCGGTATGCATACTGAACATGTTCCCAGTAGCTGCACTTGCCACACTGGATGAGGCTATACTTTCTCTTCAGCGCAACGTATTCTGCTTCGAAACTGATCGAAATGGTGAGAAAATGGAACAATGGAATCTCGCGAGCTTACTTGTAGAAGTTATCGATAAAGGTATGACGGTCGTCAAGATTCATAGTTGACTGATGGTCAATTCTGAAGCCGTTCAAGGAGTTGAAGGCAGCCTCGGTACGACGGGGAAGACCACGAATGGTTTTATAAATGAAAACGAGAAGACCAACGAAAACGAGACCACCCAGATAACCCCACAGGTTGTCAGTGGGGTTTGCGACTTCAGCAGCTGAAGCTGAGATAATCTCGCCAGGAAGTATCTTCATCATGGTGTTTGGGAAAGAGTCCTGAGAGCTGTAGAGTTCATCCGCTGTCACCACATTACGAGTGACGCGATTCCCACGCACACAAGGTTAAACCTTACATTCCGCTTTCCGTGTTCCAATCTTGCCGAGTTGCTCGATACCGGATTGGGAGATTGGAGTGGGCCTCATACAGGTAGGTAAGAGAGAGGAAAGGGAAAGAGCCTTTTCGATACAAAACAAGTACAAGGAGTCTCCTGGGGAGTGGCAAACGGGGGATGGTGGCTGTTCTGATTATTGAGGCGTTGAACAGGCACACAATGGGGCGGCAAGGAAAAGCGAGAGCAGGAGGTTGTTGATTGACCAAACGGATCCACACAATGATTCAGCGCCAAAATGACAACATGTCATATATATTTATTACGATATGTGTGGTATACCAGAGCACCCGACCACGAATAGGATAACTGTCTACGGTTACTTCTGCGACGAAAACACCCTAAGATAAGTGATAGCGATAGTCAAAGGAAAAATAATATCAAGTCCCAAACTAAAAAGAAGAATGAAGAAAGGTCATGCGTTAATTATACGTCCTCTTTTAAGCGGAGGCAGAAGGAGCAGCAGCAGACGAAGCAGCCGCGGTTGAAGCTGCGTCAGTGGTTGCGGGCGCAAGGGCAGGATCGGACTGAGGAGTGACCGAGGACTCGGCGGCAGAGGAGGAAGCAGACGGCTCAGAAGCAGCAGAGTACGAGGGGGGAGCAGTGTACTCAGGCTTGTACTCAGGCTTGTACTCGGAGGTGTAGCTGGGAGCAGTGTACTCAGGCTTGTACTCAGGCTTGTACTCCGAGGTGTAGCTGGGAGCATGGTACTCGGGAGCATAGCTGGGGGCGTGGTACTCCGGAGCGTAGGTCTTCTCGGGCTCATGGTAGTAGGGAGCGTAGGACGGGGCCTGGTAGCTGTAGTCAACCTTGACAGGCTCACTGTATTCGTACTGGAGGCCTTGAGACACAACCCAAGCGTCGTGGATAGACGAGGGAGATGAGTCATCCTTCCAGTTATAGCCACTAGGAGTATAGTAGTTCTTGCCTAAAAGAAAGTTAGAAAAAAGTACAAAATATTTAACAAGGAACCACTAACCATAGTCAGAGCCGGAAAAGCCCCAGTTCTCGTAGTTGTCGTTCCAAAGTTTAGGGAAGTGCTCGACGATCTTACCGTCGTAGCCAAGTTGATGACTTCCGTCAAGGTGCCTGATGTCAGCAGAGAAGTGACCCAAACTGCCGTGCCACTGTTCGAAAACGAAACTCTGAGTCTCGACGTCGCAGACGAGTTCAGTGATCTAAAATATGTAAGAGAAAGAATGAGAAAAAATATAGGCCAATACTTACAATCTTCTTAGCCCATTCCTTAATAACGAGGAGACGCTGTTGGACGATCACAATCTCCTTCTGGTGGCAGACCAATTCTTCATGTGGGACAACGTTGACTTCGTGAAGGTATCCAGAGTAGTTGTCGACGCCGTAGAAGTCGTCGAATCCCTTCATGCTCTCGTAGCCGCCCCAGCCGCTGAGGGACTTATGGAAGCTACGACGAGGCAAGGGAGCGGCGGCGATGCCGGCGGCGAGAGCAGCGAAGGTGATAAGCTTGGAGAACATTGTCGTTGGAGATGTTATCGAAAGAGAGTGTTCTGAATAAGTTTGAGTGAAAGATCAGTGAAGACCGAGGAAAGAACAGACTATGTAAGGAAAGCTAGCTTTCTGGATGCGTAAAACAAAGAACGAAAAAAGAAAGAAGTGGGCGACCTGGCCAAGTGGCTAATGAGAGGCGCTGAAGGAAGAACGAAAGAAAGAGAACTAGGTGCTGAGAGATTAGTGAGATCTGAGAATCCTCTTTATACCATTCCACCCACCAGATTCCCTGACATTGGGCGCTGATACAGACATAGCCTTTGAGTGAGTAATGCAAACCTATTGAGAGAGTTTGAAGATGAGATTAGAATGGTGAACCAAGGATTTGGGCAAAGGACGGTGGGGTGACACTTTGACAGATTTTTATGTGACCAAGGCCGCAAAGCTTTCTCAACTACTGGAAGGCTCTGCGCCCGCAGCTCTTCGATATATCTTGATGCTTCATTGCCTAAGTTGAAAAGAGCGCATTGCAAAAGGCAATCGGTATCCAGCGAAGGTCAATCGTTTGGGACGCGCTGAAGGGGTTTCGTAGTGCAAGCTTCGGCGAGTAGGAATCTGACAGCCTGGATCATGTTCACTAAGTCTGGACCAAGGGATCGATGCTCACTCACTCTTCATTAAATGCTCTTTCTTGGACTTCGGATCGTTCACTTAAAGCTTTGAGAGAGACGGATTTTTCGGTGAGAACCTATCAAAACCAAACGATGATGCCGTCCAATCTGTATCATCTACACAACTTCATTGGTACAACTGGGTGAAGAAATAATCAAAAAATTGTCGAGAGCTCCTGAGAGAACGGAAGTACGAGGATAAACTTGGCTTGCTGGCGCAGCTGTTTTTCCAGGTGTGATGTATGAACGTGGGTGCGGTGCCATAATTTGGAATACCACTGCCAGCCGAGGGTTGCAAGATGAAGACAAAGTTACGAATTTTCGACCGATGACACCGTCAGTATGCCAAGAGTCAATGAGGTGCATGCGGAGTTTTGGCCCTTGGAGCGAGAGAGAAGTTGTGACGTGCATAGCCGCCGGCGCGTTGCCATTGTCTTCGTCCGTCCATCAATGTCCCTTGGGCGTTATTGAATCCCTTGAACGTTGATCCTGCTGCGAATTCAGAGTTTCAGGGTTAATGTGTTAATCTCCTTGGAAAGCACCGGCTTTAATTCTTAAGCCGTGGTTCCGGCAGCAGATTTCTGCTGGAATTCGTATTGGCTCGTATTCTGGTCTGGCGCCGAAGCGTAGCTCTTGGCGGGACAGGCATAATCGATAGAGCCACCTAGAATCATGCAGGAATCTATACCCCAAGATGAACTCCGAAAGGTAAAGCAGTTCACCACACTTGCCTGCCGAGAAAGAGCGACTCCGACATCAGCCGCCGCAAGTGTCGCGACTTCGGCCCAGTTTTTGCGAGGCACCTCCCACACCGTCGACCTTCTTCTTTCCGTGCTCATCGTCGATGCAGTGCGCCCGAAGCTTGTCCCGCCCATCGCCATTTCTGGTTGACATGACGCTCTGCGCATTGACCCATGTGAGGGCCTGACTCATAGGCGGATTGCTTTCAGTTTTGTCCATCCGACGGAGGCAATGAATCCATACTTGGATTGCGTACAATAGCTTATGCTCCCGGAAGAGCATTGCACCTAACAATCTGAGCGCCGACTGTCAAACCCTCTGTCTGTTCAATCGTATAAGAGGTCTAAGGACTTCAGCGAAACTTTCAACAGTTTCTCTACTTCTCTTGGTTTCTTCGTTCTTTGATTCCTAATTTCTTTCGTTCTTGTGATTCAATTCAGAAAGCTAGCTTTCCTTCTTTTTCTCAGTAAGCAGAATAAAACTTTCCATGACAAAAGGCTCAAACCTCCCCTCTAGAACACACTCTTTCTATAAAATCTCCAACGACAATGTTCTCCAAGCTTATCACCTTCGCTGCCCTCGCTGCTAGCATCGCTGCTGCTCCCTTGCCTCGCCGCAGCTTTAACAAGTCCCTCAGCGGCTGGGGCGGCCATGAGAGCTTGAACGGGTTCGACAACTTCTACGGCGTCGACAACTACTCTGGATACCTTCACGAAGTCAACGTTGTCCCTCATGAAGAATTGGTCTGCCACCAGAAGGAGATTGTGATCGTCCAACAACGTCTCCTCGTTATTAAGGAATGGGCCAAGAAGATCGTAAGTTCCCTGAACTTCTCTCGCCTCTTCCACCTCTCTAATCTTACATTACCTGCTTCAGATCACTGAGCTCGTCTGCGATGTCGAGACTCAGACTCTCGTTTTCGAGCAATGGCATGGCAGTCTAGGCCACTTCTCTGCTGACATCAGGCATCTCGAGGGAAGCCACCCAATTGGTTACGACTTCAAGATCACCGAGCACTTCCCCAAGCTTTGGGAAGACAAGTACGAAGACTGGGGCTTCACTGGCTACGACTATGGTATGTTCATCTTTGGGATGACCCATTTGTAGCTCTTTACTCACTCTCTGATAGGCAAGAACTACTATACGCCCAGTGGCTACAACTGGAAAGACGACTCATCTCATTCGTCAGTCCACGACGCTTGGGTTGTTTCTCAAGGCCTCCAGTACGAATACAGCGAGCCCGTCAAGGTCGACTACAGCTACCACGCTCCCTCGTATACTCCGTCTTACCATGAGCCCGAGCACACTTACTCTCCTGAGTACCATGCTCCCGAGTACCACACCCCCGAGTACCATGCTCCCAGCTACAACACCGAGTACAAGCCTGAGTACACTCCAGCTCCCTCGTACTCTGCCGCTCCTTGGCCATCCGAGTCCCCGGTATCTTCTGCTTCCGCTGAGTCTGCCTCTGCATCCCCTTCCGTTGCTGCTACGGATGCATCTGCAGCCCCTTCGGCAGCTGCGACCGACGCTGCTTCATCTGCTGCAGCTCCCTCTGCTAGCGCTTAAAGCGAGACGTCCATATTGTAAATTTGGTCTTCTTATGTTAATTAGACATTCCCTGCTGTTCGAAATACTCCCTTCTGGTTTTTGGTGACCTTCCTCGAATACCCTGTTGTTTGTACTGTTAATACACAACACTTATTATGCTAGCTAATTAAAATGTTCATATTTTGGTGCTATTTCCTTGTGGAGGCTTCAACTCGCCTCTCGAACCGTTGACCTTGGCTAGTTCCCACAGAAATCGAACAACTTCTGTATATTCTCGAATTTCTTGATTTCTGCAATAATTGAATGTCGTATGCTCTTTTGCTCGTGCCCGTTAGTCAATATTTGGGACATTGGTGTAGCAAGTCATCATCGCAGAGCTGGAGATGTGCACATGGGGACAAGTTTTCCCGCAACCCAAAGCTAATTAAGTCGCCAGCTTAGAGCCAAGCAACACCTGCTTCGTTGACCAGTGAAGCATCACCTGTAATGGACGAAACTTCACACATGCGCCGGATGCTCTCAATGGGGCATGATTGACTACGCAGGCTGAGAACGAGTCACCGCGGGTTTTAGACGTATTCGAAGCCTATGAGGTTCAAATTGCTGAAAAAATACGTAACTTTTTAGCCACCACCCCCGTAACTTTTCGGCCACCCCCCCGTAACTTCTTGTTGGCCCCCCCGTAACTTTTTCTCGCCGTGACCGTAACTTTTTTGTCGGCTACTAAAATAACTGGTTCGTTCTAAGGCTTAAGCTTAGTCACAGAGCGTCAGGTAATGAGTAAGCAATGTCCACAGTCGGAAGAGTGACTGCATCACAGGAAGACTCATGCCCATCAAATCGTGATGGTGTGGACTGAAGGCAGAGCAAGAGTCCAGAACAATAAAATGCAACTCCTTTGATTGCCCGTGCTGGGGATCAGATGCCGAAACGGATGAGATGACGAGGATGTGCGATGAGAAGAAAGCAATATTACCAGAAATGGCGAAAGAGTCATGTGAGGGCGCTTTAGTCGCGCTGCAGTCGTTTTCCACAGCAGCAAGCGGCGTCTGAGACAATTCATTTCATATGAAACAAGATATAGCGTATAGTCACGAATAATAGAGTCAGCAAGACTTGGGAGAGCTGTATGAGCGATTTTGTATAAAGAGTCGTGTAGTTTACATTGATAAAAATAAGAAAAATAACGAAACTTCCCCTCAGACCTGAGTATGCGATGATTAAGATCCAAACGAGCTCTATTCGGTGCGAAATCGTGATATTCCTTGTATCCCAACACTATTCTACAGGGTCCGCTCGGTGAGAGCCTCCCTTGGTACATGCATCCTCTCGCTTCGACCTTTCTTTCATTAGGTTCGAGCGTCTATCTGAGGAACAAAGATCACCTTGTCTTATGTCCTTTTCGTTTATTTCCGTGTGCTGGAATCTCTTTGTATTGTTGCAAGTCTCAGCGAGAAATCCCTGATGCAGAGCACATGAATGTGTTCCAATGCATATAATTTGTGTATTTAGCGGGACATTATATACTAAGAGATACGAATGGGTTACCCAAACGCGTAGGGTATGCTAATACTATTGAGTTTGAATTGAAAATGACGAGAACAGCCTTAAATCCGATTTAAAATCCGATAAGCGGAGAGAAGCAAAACCGGACTCACCTCGAAAGGGCTCGAATCGTGATGGCACACAAGGCTCGAGGTTGCAAACTGACAACATGTATTGCTTCTGATCACCTAGATACTCTAATTAAGTGTTTTCCAAGCTAGTCCTAACCTATGCATCGCAAAAGAGACAAATTGATCCCACATTCCTTAACTCCTATATGCGATTGTACTCGAACAGCTAGCAGGGTGATCATCGGCCTTGGCTTGGCTTGACATATAGGCACGGGATATATATACTCATGTCTCACAATAATCTCAAATGAATTAGGCGGTAAACTGATGATATACTCAGGAAGTGACCTACTGTGAACAAGGCTTGATGGGGACAGGATGTATTGAGCTAGATGACTAAGCTCTTAGAGCATGGAATTAAACAATTATACCAGTAGTCGACAAAGAAGTTACGGTCACGGCGATAAAAAGTTACGGGGGGGCGAACAAGAAGTTACGGGGGGGGGGGGGGGCTGAAAAGTTACAGGGGGGTGGCTAAAAAGTTACGTATTTTTTCAGCAATTTGAACCTCATAGAAGCCTGATGTAGGAGAGGAAGAGAAACGTATATTCTGGGTCATACCCAGTCCTATTTTACGAAGTACAGCCATATACACCAGAACCTTGTGATTTCTTGCTATGCACCCATTTCATTTAGACTTTGCTAGCGATGAAAGTGGCTGCTTTGCCAGTATCCTATAACAACCATATCAGTTTCTGGATCACTTACGTCGCTAAGAAGTGAGAATAACACTCACAGCACCATATGCCAAGTGGGGAGGCAGAATCAAATCACCACCGTCACAAATATTATCTCCGTCTCTACAAAAGGTGATAGATTTGGCGTCTAAACCTTTTCCAAAGGCGTCTCCGTTATCCGGATCGCCAAAAACGACGACGGCAGCAACATGATTGGCCGTGGTGGTAGAAATGAGGGCCGCAGCGTTGTGGACCAGCTGGGCGCCCTGACTGTCCATAGTTTCAGACCTCGCCCTCAAATGAGATGAATGAAACCTAAGAATCTACCTGTATCCCGAAAGCACTATCTTCGTGTTGGGACAGTTGGCAAGAGCAGTAGCCGCCATATTGGCCATGGTCTGACTACCTTGAGCATCGCCACCTAAAAAAAGATACCTGAGTTGGGCTAGAGTTCCCTATGGAAAACAAACCTGCAAGGAAGCCGGCCACATCGGCAGGATAATCGACACCTTGGAAGTCGAGTGTCTTGGGGCTGATCGCGGTCGCAGTGTCAGCCATGAGACCCGGTCCAACAACGGTACCAACTATGCAAGATTATGAGTGGGAAACGTGAAGCGGAAGAAAACCCAACAACATACTGGTAGGCGTCTCAGTAGTGCCTCTCGCGAAGATGGTAGTGACATCGGCGCACGCGCGCTTCTCCACATCCACCGGAGTCGCCAAGGTAGCAACATAGAAAGTAGCGAGAACGATAATGTTGAACTTGAACATGTTTTTAGTCTGTTTAGTCAGAGGAAAGTTGAGGAAAACTCGATTGTTTTTTAGACCTTTGCTGCTAGTCTCTTTTATACCTGCAAGATACAAGAGCTCGCGGTTGAGGATGCCATGGGTTCGGAATTTTCAAGCAAAGGATCGCACTACCAATGCTTCTTGGTTTCTAGACGTGAGGACCTCGAAACCGGTGGGGATGCGTCCCGGTCGTGATTCACAAGCTCTACTCCTGCTATCCCTCGACGTTTGTTCAGCTGAAATTAAGCTGAAATTTAGCCAAAATATTCTGGAATGAAAAGAAGTATACCCAAATTCAAGCTACCTTAAAAAACCAGGGGTGTATAGTGTAGCAACGCCGTAAAGAACAGACTTGCGTGCATATGAAAGATGAAAGTGCGGAAAGAACTTCATCCCAGCGCACTAAGAATTCATACCACGAGGCCAGTTTGCGAGCACAAAAATGCTCCAACTGCCTCACAACGCGGAAAATCTTGGACGAAGGCATGGAAGGTGACTGGCCGCTCAACTTCGATCGTCTCTGGCACTCCTCGGCAGTCGGAATCCAAAGAAACCGGAGTAAGCGTCCGCTTAAACACTGGTTTTGTTGACCCGTAAACGTGCGGGTGTATTCCGTGCAGTCAATCGAGAAGGTTCAGCGTCTGTTAACGAATAACCCAAGTGAAGGGCTATTGTTGACCATGGTTAAGTTATAAATCCCTGCCATTTAACTAATTGAAATGCCATGAAACTGGCGATGAAAAATCAATAGGAAACGAATCGACCATTAGTGAGTGCCATGAAAGGGAGGCTAGCTCATCATATACAGCTGTTTCCCTATGAAATGGGTTTCAATCAAAATTTAAGCGTTTAATTACCTCACAAATACCAAAAAACTGGGACGGGTTCATTGCATGTAGCTTCATTGGTTGAAGGTTCATGGTTGTAAGAATAGAGAATGGAGGGTCGCTCTCTGCCCTCTTTTGGACCTTGAAACTTCTAGTCGAAACCCACAACTCATGGAAACAAATAACTTATGCTGGAGAAAGAACTCTTTTGTTCGAAGCGAAAGTAGCAGAGTGAACATTCAGATGCTAACAGTTTTGGGAGTGAACACCTGATCCTTGGCCGGTAACAATTTGAGTTCCGTGAGCCGATGGCTCATCCTCTTTGCTCCTTCCTCTCATTCAAGATGACTCAAGGGGCTACAATCGCTGAGACCCCGATACCTCAAGTTCAGCGTGCGGCTCTTCTAGTCGGCTACAAACAGCCACTTGAGCTACGCGACGATTTCCCGGTTGTACAACCAGATTCGCTTGCACCTGGCGAATGCCTTGTTAAGCTCAGTCATGCTGGCGTATGCCATTCGGACCTTTCCGTGAGAGACGGTGCTTGGACGCAAAATAGTCCGCTTCCCCTTGTCGCCGGTCATGAGGGCGTCGGCCATGTCGTTGCCATTGGGAAAGGCACGCTAAACACAACCGTGAAGATCGGGGACAGGGTTGGCGTTCGATGGACTGGAAATATTTGTACACAATGCGAAATGTGTAGAAAGGGCCATGATACTCGTACTTTTTTCTGTTTGATTGACATAGACCCAAGTTTAATCATTAAATTTAGACTGCTTGCTTGCATTTGCGAAGGTCCATGGTTATCGAATTCATGGCGTCTTTCAAGAATATGTGGTTTGTCGCCCTTAAATTTTCGATTGACTTCCAACAACTTTGAAATGCATTCAGGTCTCTTACATAGATTACGTCTCTATCATTCCCTCTGGAATCGAAAGCCCCGCAGTAGTTCCAGCTATGTGCGCAGTGAGTGTTTCGTTAGGTAGATCTCTAGTAACCTCTCATGATTCAACCAGGGTCTCACCATATACAAGGCCATCAAGAATTCCGAAGCTCAAGTGGGACAATGGATTGCTATTCCAGGCGCCGGTGGAGGATTAGGGCACCTAGGTGTGCTATCTACTTTTGGGCATCGCTGCCTGTTCTCACTTCTTACAATTTCATTTACAGGCGTTCAGATTGCGGCAGCAATGGGTCTCCGAGTATGTGCCATCGACACTGGGGAAGAAAAGCGGAAACTCGTAACGTCCCTTGGTGCCGAAGCTTGGGTCGATTTCAAAACTTCGACGAACTTAGTCGATGATGTGAAGAAAGCATGTGGTGGAGGTGGCGCAGCCGCTGCCGTTATATCTGTTGGAAGTGTATGTGTCAACTTGGTACTTTGCAAATCCTGTTGCTGAGCCTGAGCTGTGCAGCCCAAAGCCTTCGAGCAGGCGATTGGATATTTAAGCATGAAGGGCGTTTTAGTCGCAGTAGGAATGCCTCCCAAAGAAGCGTTACTACCTGTACCAATTGTAACGCTTATCGCAAAGGTCTGTTGTTTCATTCCACTTAGTTGTGTAGTTTCGCCCTTGACCTCTGGACCATTATTACTCTAGGGCTTAAAGATTGTCGGCTCTGCGATTGGGTCTGTTTCTTTCTTCTCATTCAACCTTTCATATCCACTAAAATGTCGGAATTCAGTGGGAAGCAAGATATGATCGAGGCTCTGGACCTCTTTGCGCGTGGAAAGGTTAAGTGCCATCACACCATAAAGCCACTGAGTTCAGTCAATGAGTAAGCTTGTTCCTCGTTTATATCAATATATTCTAAATTTGTGATATCTGGTAGAGTTTACGATGACCTCGAGAATGAGCGAGTAGCGGGGAGGGTAGTCTTGGAGATTTAAAGTTTCTGTTGTGCGAAATGGAATTTAAAACGTAATGTACATGATAATCTACTTCCAGTCTTGACTTGTTGTTCTTCTGGAGCCTTCGGATTTATGATTTATCCCCGATCATCAATCGCAACACTCTTTTGGAAGAGCCACTCAAATAATTCTTCAGTCAAACGAATATTGATCCAGCATCTTAAGAATTCTGTTGTTTGTCATAACTTACACATCTACATACATATACACCGATGGATGACCCAAATACAAACGAGTGTTCATCGTGAAAGGAGTGACACGGGAGTTAGCCGAATAAAAACAGTGCTAAACTTGCATAGGCTTCTCAAATCCAGGAGAGTCGGGCTAGGAAATAAATGAGCAAACCGTATATCCTGTATTCTAGTCAGGATCATGGACTTGCCTCGGCGAACGCTCTTGCCCTTCTGGGTGTCCCAATATCATCGTATATCTCTTTGGAAACCTCCACATTAATAAACGACTTGGCGGAATTCGGGGTGAGAGGGAAGTGATTATCTCTTGTCCTGTTATGTCCTGTCGATTTCCAATCATTGGCATCAATGACTGTTTGGGAAAGCTCAGCTCGTTGGTTAAGAATCACCAACAAGCTATTGGCGTACAGCTTCCCCTCTGGAATGGAGATAGCCAGATGCCACGAATGGTGTGTCCATCCGACATAGAGAATAAGATGGAGAAGAGTCATGAAACAGCAGACACCACCCGTTTCGAGCGACAGGATGATAATTCGCCATATGAAGTTGTCAGTGCGTTTGAAGCCTGGAGGAAGCCGTGAATATGCTAGAATAAAAAACTTCGGGAGAATATGGATGATCACCTGTTCGTGAACGGCTCAGAAAATAGGCCATGAGCACCATGATCGTTACGTCGCACGCCATTGTGCCAGCAAGCCAAATCTGAAGGACGGGAACTAATGTTAGTAACGATCCTCAGGGTTGGTCCGGGAAAATCAATGCTAACAGTGATCGGGATTCGGACAGCACCAACTGACAGGAAATGTCAGTTCTCGTGCGTCAACGCGGATAAGACGTAGCAGAGGTCAGGAGACTTACGATCTCGTACATCTTTCAGTGGAAAGATGAGAGCACCACAAACTACACCGGAGACAAATCGCAGGAGAGCAAGCTATGAAAGGGGATAGTTTGAGCTCAGATTATGCAAGCCTCTTGGATGAACAATGCTCACCATAACCACTAAACCACCAACCCAGATTCTCCGCGTGAGGGTGTAGAGCCTCCAAGAATAGAACATTTGAGCCCAGAAACTCGCTAGTTGGAGTGACAGATTAGTGAATGGACTATCATAATTAGTAGACGATAAAACGCACTGAGAGCACCAAGAACAGGAAGGTATAGCCACAGCAGACCAACAGAGCTACATCGCGTGAGCATTCAGTTTGTTGCTCACAATGATGAACGGTGACTTACAATAAAGCTTCCTTGTTGCCCCACTGCCGACAAAAGAGATTGAAAGCATCCGAGATCGTCAAGACAGTCTGTCCAATTTCGAGGAAGATAGGGACCGTGGCAATGACTTTCAACGCAGTGCGGTCAGATTTCTGAAAATGTGTCCAGTAATAGTCTGAAGACACGAAGGTCGATGTAATTAAACGAGGCTGCATGTAGAAAGAGAGCGGACAGACTGACATCCTTGCAAGACGAGAGTGCCCATGAGAAATGTGTTCTCGATGTTTGCAACGAACTGAGGAAAATATAAGCCATTTGCGTGATCAATTAAGGAATTGAATACGAACAATAGGTCCGGTTCTATTGGGTACTCGTTGATCAGGAACTTTGCTCCAGGAGAAATGCCTGAGACTTACGCATCTGGAACATTGGCGGTACTGGAGACGAAGCGGGGTACAACAGCCATTGCGAATGCCTTGGAATCGATAACCGAGGAATTGGCATCGCATTCGGGGATACAGATGCCTTATATATATGCACTGCAGCTAGTTGGCAGGCAATGAGAGGTGCAGGATCCCAGAAAAAAACAACAGTTTCGGTTTGAATGTGCACGAATGTCGTTGAGCAGTTATAGATTTATCGGAACCGAAACCATATCGATGTTAAGAAGCTTCACTGTGGGCCGAGAAAAATCTAAGTGAGGACGGAAGATCAGGGCACAGACCACCTCTATCTTTAGAAGGAGGTGGATAGGGTAAGGATCTACAGCTTGCGAGTTTCAACTGTGCCTTTGAAAGAATGCATTGACGCTCAACGAGGGAGTAAGAAAAAACAGTACTCCATAAACAGAGGTGTTATCTTTGACTTGAACTAAAGCAACCTGCTGAAGGGTCGGAAACTCGTGACGGTAAGCGACCAGTACAATCGGTCTGGGAAAAAAAAAAACGATAGCCAGGCGCAGGTCAGAATGTTCTCTTCGATTCAAGGTGCCAAAGGCGATATAATATGTCCTCCCAGCATTATTGTCTTGTCGCAGTCAAATGTCTAACATGAAGACATAAGCACATGAATCTGCCTGAATTTGACTGGAACGGTTTCAATGCGGCGTCAGAAAACTCTCCCCGCAAATACAGAAATGGAATGAACCTTCATGAATACATTCCGAAACTAAAACACTGCTGGGAAAAACCAAATCAAATACAGAGCCAGATGTGCGAGCGTTCGGCAACTGACCTCGGAACGCTTCGCTAGGCGCCGACACTGCGAGTTCCTTACTCTTCTCGCAAGTGGTCAACGGATAATCTTCGTAAGCATATACCTAGGCAGCAGTAAAATCCGAAGGATGCTCTTAGAGAATGATAAATTCAAGCTCAAAACACCATGCACGAATCCTTGGCTGAATAGTGATCATCGTGGGAAGCAAGCGTGTCAGCTGGGCCTGGCAAACAGCCACGCACAATTTATGGTTTAATCACTTCTCTGCTCTCTTCCGCTCGGTGACAAGCATTATTTACATCTACACTCTGAGGATGGGAAGATAATGAAAGAACACCCTAACTAGGAAAATTTTGGAGAGGGATAAGATAATGATAATGACATAGTCCAAAAGGCAATCAGTTACAGCAGCACAACAGCTCAAAGAATTTACAAAAATCTAAAAGAGTACACCGAAGAGACCCAAAACAGAAAGTCCCAATGCGCCAGAAGTTAAACCGCGAGCTTGGTTAGCGCCATTTCCAGTGCCTGTCGCAGCTTGAGTTTTCCGGTCGTTCGACGAAGTGTCATTGGTGGTGGGTCCAGGTATTGTGGTACTGGAGTTGACCTTACTAGCTGCAACAGAAACATCTCCTTTACCATCACCATCGATATCGACCATCCCACTCTTCGTGGCATATGGGAACGTCGCATTCTGGCTGGTTTCGCGGTAAAAGTTTGTGGTAGGGAAATGCATGCATTCTCCGACACTCTGAAGCTTAAACCCTCGGTTCTGAGCAGCTTTGAGAGTGTCCGAGATGGCAATGTCAACGGTGACTTGGTGAATATCGTGTTCGAGGACAATAAATCCAGTGTCAATGGTGCTGGCTTGATCAAGAATGCGGTTGAATGTCGAGATGGACTGGCCCTTTGTAACCTCGCCGTCAGCAATTCTCCAGTCTAAAGATGGCCTTATTAGTAAATAGAATCAGAGACAAGAAAAAAGCCACACCATTTGTGTCAAACGTACTGCCATTCGCACTCGTCCACATGACTGGGATTAGTCCCATGGCCATACTAGATTTCATTCCTCAATTTTCATCTACAGGTTGGACGATAAGAAGCAATACCTAATCGCACGAACACGGTCGTCAATGTCTCCGTATGGAGGTCGCATCGTAACTGGCGTTACGCCCGTGATCTCTTTGATGGCCTTCCTCGTCCACCCTAGCTCGGCGACGATCTGTTCATTTGTGAGAGCAGTAAGAGGAATCTAAGGAATGCTAAGCCACGAGCTCAGACGGAGGTAAAACCATACACTGTGTGACCAAGTATGAACTCCGAGTTCGTGTCCAGTCATGTATTCGTCCAACATCACATTGGGTAGTTCCATGATACGAGAACCAATGCAGAAAAAGGTCGCCTTGAGCTGATTTTCGTTCAGATACTTGAGAAGGGTAGGTGCTAGGCGAGAAATGGGTTTCGAGACTGAGGAGAAGAAACATCCAAAAGAACAAACTGTATTCAGCGGGGCCATCATCAAAGGTCACTCCAAAGGTCATCTTGTCTGGGCAAGCAGTAATATCTGTGTCCCGCGTTACACCACCGCAGGTCCACCAACCACGTTCCACTGACTTCGCGGCTAGGTCAGGGTCGTTGTCGCATTCTCCGTTCTTGGTAGGAGAGAGAGGAGGAATGTTGTGCCCGTCGAGCTCCTTCATCCATTCAGCCACTTGAGGCGAATCTAGTATCCACATTAGTTAATCCTATTCGAAATATGGTGAGGTGGAGGCGTACTTGTTGGAGGAACTTTATCAAGTTCTAGGGAAAAAAACACATCAGTCATAGCTTAACGTTGTGAAATGAGAAGATACCAGGATATGTGCCTTGAGAGAAGACAACTATTAACGAGAGGTTAGAATTTGCCCAGTCTCGGCAGAGATGATAATGCTTACAGGTCTTCGGTAGAGGAGGGGCACCAGCCACTGGAGCGGTTGAACCAGGCGAATAGGTAGGTATAGTCAGGATCGGCTCAGTAGAAGCTTGACGTTGGAGAAAGGCGTGATGACGGTGTGAGGTATGAGCGTAAGAGAAGGACGGGACGCTCGCTAGAAGCATGAAGTAGGAACGCATTATTGTTTAAAAGAGTGGGCCGCGTAGGCGTGAAGGATAGACTGTGTCGGTCGATGAGCGTAGTAGGAAGAGATGAGAGAGACTATGAAAGAAATGGGCATTCGCCTTTGGCTTTTATAACGCCTCGCCATGTTCAACTTCGAAAGCAAAATTTCGATCGGCGGGGTGATTAGGGCATGAACCAAATTTGGTAGCGGGTTTGTCATGCGTCATAGCACCCTAAAGTGAACAAAAGGACTGTGTTGTTTTTTTTCTTCTCTCGACTTGCTCACGAATTTCGAATATGTAGTTGATGGAATGGGCCATGGCTGTTCTCGACACGCGGGAGCATTGTGCGCCTAAAATCGCTTTGCCGATCGGATATCGGAGTTATCGTGTACCTCGTATGAATTTGAGCCAAATAGACTGTAAGATTGGGTATAAGTAAATGCGGAAGAGAGGTTAGTGACAAATATATATACTTGATGTTGAACACACCATATTGCACGTCTGGATGGCTAGGTATTCCGAGTGAAAATGCATCTTTCCCGTAAATATTCCTATTGATATCCGGTTAGCAAGTCGCTGAGGACGATGGTTTTATGCGGGGTTATGCTTACATAAGGTAGCTACCTGTTCTCTCCTTCGATGGCGACGAATGACAGCCCCTCGCCTTCCACCATCTCAACCCGTCCGCTAATAAATAACTTTCAGTCCTGCAAGATTCTGCGAAATACGTAGGGGGTGGCTCTTGTGGAAGCCCTGAAAAATGGTGTCTGTGCTTCACTCTGCATTCTCTGCAGTGCCTCTGATTCCATTCATCTCCTTTCGATCTGGGGCCCCTGCAATGTCTTCGCAGCTTGCGGTATTGCCAAGCCTTTTCTTGTCATAGCCATGCCTCGCCCTCGTGCTGACATTCTGACATAAGTCAACTTGGAAGGGAATGTGGATTGCGGTTCGTGGCTTCAGGGCCCTTGTTTACATTGAACCTGTCGCACGTTTCACGGATTTTGCAAGAGGAAAATTTAATTTTGTGTATCTAGTGGATTTCTTTAGATTTCTTCGAGAGGCAACGTTCTCGCATCACCAATCACTTGACAATATTACACTCCTACAAGAGAGTGACATGGACTTCAGGCCGTTCTGAAGCCTTCTTAATGAAATTGGGCAGACTGATTGACAGTCATCACAAGGGGCGGTGTACTTGTTTGAAACCTTTGAGAGCGTAGCTCTCAGGGGCACGATACTGGGTGTGGCTTGGTCTCTGGATCTGAGTCTTGACAGTATAAAAACGGCCACCCTAGCGAAAGGCTAGGATATCCTCTCCTCTCTGCAACAATGTTGTTTCATGGTGTTGTTTTTGCATGGCTCGCTTTCTGTTTTGGCCTGGTTTTTGCCACACGGGAGATCACCATCGAGCTAACTGGTCCGAAGTCTCTCGATGGAAAGCAGAACCTCACAGTGACTGCCTCGATTAAGAACACGGGTCATCTGAAATTGAAGGTTGGTTACCTCCGCACTAATGAAAATTTGTCCGCTCATCAACGACGCTAGATTCTTAAGGACCCTCGAGGACTGTTGTCAACAGTTGCAACGAATAAATTCAATGTTTCTCATCAGGATCGTCTCGTCCCCTTTGTTGGCGCTGTTGCGAAATATGTTCCTGCCAATATCATCAAATCCAAAGACCCATCTCTCTTTACCTTTCTTGAACCTGGAGAATGTATCTATGTGAAACACAATTGTAAGGGCTGTTCTTCTTCGAGGGCATGTTACTTCGATCCTGACCCTGTTACAGTGAATGAAGCCTACAATTTTACTGCTGTCAACTTCAGCCATGCTGGCAGTACTAATCTTACAATTACACCGATCGCTCTGGACTTCCTCATAGCACACGATACAGCCAAGGAACCTATCGTTATCAGGAGCCTCCGGTCTATTAGAGACATTTTGCGTATATCACCATCTCGGACCTGGTTCCCGATTGTTTTCCTTCCTTTTTTCCGAGGCCACGAGAAATATGTAGGATGTTCCGCAAGCCAGCAGTCACTCATTAACAATGCAGCGGCCGGAGCTACCACACTTGCCTCCTTCGCAAACAGCTATATTTCTTCTACAACAACTGGAACTCCTAGGTATACCACTTGGTTTGGGCAGTACGATTCAGGAAGGCGTGAAACCGTAAGGTCACACTTCAGTTCGATACGTGGAAATGATTTCCTGGGATTCACGTACGTCTCCATGCTCCTTTCACTTATGATGGCCACTGAACTCTTGAGAAGTTATGACTGTACTTGCAGCGATCCTGGAGTTTACGCCAAAGTCAGTTCCCTATGACTCTGAATCAATTATGACTTAATAGACTCATTTTTATCCTTAAATAGGTTAATCCCTCCGTTTTTGGGTAACTACTTACTTAGTTCCTCCATGACGATAACCCTAATTCGCCTACCAAGCTACATCAACATCTGCCCGGTGTTTTGGACTGCGCCCGCCTCTGGCACGGACTCAAAAGCTGGCACGCTCATCCACGAATCGTCTCATTTCCTTAACAATGGAGGGACGCAGGATTACAGATATGGGCAAGTATCCGCGCAGTCTTTAGTATGTCTACATGGTTTCTATCATTCAAATACTCAAAATTTTCCAGGCTACGAGCGATCCCTTCGAGGCGGTTATGAATGCAGATTCTCATGAGTACTTCGCAGAGAATACCCCACAGCTCAGTTAGAACAGTTCAGGATTTATTGGGAATCGGACCAGTTAGTTAATGGACTTGTGAAAGCACGGACTACTCGAGAGACATTTACGAAACATCGGACTTTAATGTAATACCTGTTTCACCCAACAAAGACATTTGTAACATCCACACTCTTTATACGGTCTACTGACGAAAACATCAACGATTTGGAACTTGGAAACACGCGAAATTTCTGGTCAACCCGGTCAATCAAGAGCATTGAGTTCTACACACCCCTCTATTCGGGATTGTGGCTTCTCTGCTGAACATATATCTGTCGTGAAGGTATTCGTCTGGTGACTGGTCATCACAGATTTTCCATCATCTTCAAGCAGCGGGGAGCTGAAGCTGTTAAATAGAGCAAATCATTTCGTTCTGCATGGGGTATGGTAGAAGATCTGCGACATCGGCCTGACGCCCCGATTCGACATTGTTTACATGGCGAGATAATGCCTACCATGTCACGCAGCCAAGCGACGACCCAAAAATCTTTGAAATCGCGAGAAAATGCACGAAATCCTTTCCATATGTGGGCAGGTATTCGCTATAATATACACTGAAAATAACTACTCGATGTGATACCGCTCCGCGCTATTACACCCAAAATCAAACGCATTTCTAAACAACCAATAACTTCTCAAATGAATTTTCCCACTTAATCGAGATCGGCAATGAGCGACCTAACCATCAGGTCAGCACTAGGACAAAGTGTTAAATGAAAATTCCATTTCATGGGAGATTATAGAAAACGTACACTTCGCGGGTGCACGGGAGGCCGGCAGAGGCACGAACAAGGCAAGCGGTCTGGGCAGCAGCGGCAGCAGCAGATGCAGCCTGGGCGGCGTCAAAGTCCTTTTGTTCTTGAGAATCCGTCTTGGGGATGAATGCCGTGTCTTGGCGACGGCTACATAAGGCAGCATAAGTAGGAATCTCATGGTTAAAGGAGAGAGGCTTACACTTGAGAGATTTCGCGGGTGCACGGGAGGCCGGCAGAGGCACGAACGAGGCACGCAGTCTGTGCGGCAGCAGCTGCAGAGGATGCAGCCTGAGCGGCTTCAAAGTCCTTCTGCTCTTGAGAATCCGTCTTGGGAATGAAGGCAGTATCTTGGCGACGGCTAAGAGGAGCAAGCTCGCGAGTGCAGGGAAGGCCAGCAGACTGCTTCACAAGGCAAGCTGTCTGGGCAGCAGCAGCAGCAGCAGATGCAGCCTGAGCAGCGTCGAAGTCTTTTTGTTCCTGGGAATCTGTCTTGGGGATAAACGCAGTATCTTGACGACGGCTAAACAGGACGCTTGAGCACGAAATGCAATATCAAATGGGAAGTCCACGTACATTGGATCGCAAGGAAGACCAGCGGACGCCCTCACGGCACATGCAGTCTCAGCGGCGGCCCTTGCGGCAGAAGCAGCTTGCGCAGCTTCAAAGTCTTTCTGCTCTTGAGAATCCGTCTTGGGGATGAAAGCAGTGTCCTGGCGGCGGCTAAAGAAATGATGTTAATGTAAGGACCACTATGTCAGAAGACTGAACTTACACCTCGCGAGTGCAAGGAAGACCAACGGAAGCTTGAAGGAGGCAAAGGTTTTGGTTAGCGACTGCCGCAGACGACGCAGCCTGTTCAGCGTCAAAGTCCTGCTGTTCCTGGGAATCCGTCTTGGGAATGAAAGATGTATCTTGGCGGCGTTGAGGGCTGGAGATAAATTCGCGGCGAGCAGTGCCAGACGCAGTGGCAATCATGCTAGCCAAGTCTCGACGACTATAAACAAATAAGTCTCTAGTTGTATATGGACTGAGGGTAGAAATGTACACTTCACGAGAGCAGGGAAGACCAGCTGATGCCGCGACTGCGCAGGCAGTAGCCTTGGCGGCAGCAGCTGATGAGGCTGCCTGCTCAGCTTCAAAATCTTTCTGAGCTTGGGAGTCTGTCTTAGGGATAAAGGCAGTGTCTTGTCGACTCAAAAGCTCGATAGCCTTGAAAAAAGAAAACTTGTCAGATGTGTGTTCGTTCCTGGCATCAGGAAAGAGCAGCGCACCCTGGAGAGGTCACGGGCAGCATTGGATGCAGGAGCGGCAGCTTCCAACTGACGAGCGGCGAGGAGGGTGGCAACGCTGAAGGGAAAGGTTAGAGAGGCCCTAGTCAAAGTCAATTGTGATGCTCACGGAATATACATAGTGAAAGAAAAAAAAAGGTGAGGTTGTTGGTTGTTGAAGAAGTTGAAAAGGTTGAAAGTGGTTGAGCAGAAGATAATGTGCAGCACCGGGCTGAAGATTCAAGGAGAATCCACCGATGCTTTTATACTCCCTCGTTCCACCATAGCTGCTGGAGCGAGGATACGCAATCGACTAGCCAGCCCTTCCGACGGAGCCAAAGATATCCGGCCATCCGTGTCTCAAGCAACAAGCAACGAGGGAGAATGGGGCGAACAGTCTATTTCCAGCGAGAACGGCGATCGCCTCAGATAAAAGAAGAATGATACTAAATATCTTCGTATATCAAGGGATCAAGGCATTCATATTTTTAAAGGACTAGCATCGACTTCAGCGAAAAGGTAGAGTCACTGATCAGGTCAAAGCCAGAATTTCCAGTCGTTTGAGGAAGGGGGAAAGGGAGAAGCGGAAATGAATACTAGATTCAATGAGCCTGCGCTGCTATAAATCGCCGTAGCAGAGGGATATGTTAATCTATAAGCTGGAACCGTTCGACAGTTCGGTGTTCTGTATAAGTTTCGGAGGCTAGAAGCCTAATATCAAGGAATGAGTAACGTGGAGGGCACATCGAGCTACCGCGAGGCACTGTTTGTTCCACACAAAACTCTGACTGACTGGGGAAACTAGAGAGATATAATGTCAGGTCGGCCACATTGGCAATGAGGAGAAGGAGCGGAGCCATTTGTAAACTGGGAGATGTGCACAATGATTCATGTTGAGGATAGTGACAGATTTCTCCACGAACCTCCTTATACAATGCTCATGTCGGAGATCAGTCCGGCAGTATGCGTGTGGATGTTCTAGTGGATTCCAGGCACTGGTCTGCATTGGTAAGTTATCTAAAAAAAAAAGAAGTCCATGTTATGGAGAATCGCATTCATGTCCACGGCGTACTCACCAAATGCGGAATAACTCTCTGTCTGCGCCAAGTGGTAGCTTGCTCAAGTGCCATCTGATGCCGGCCATAAATCCCCGTCGCTGTTGTCTGTCGATCTCTGCCGTTCACACCTCAGTTCCTTCCATATTCCTAGAATTCTAAACAAATGACGAGAAGATCGACATCCGAAAATAGGTAGGCTTGCCTCACCATGCCAGCTTTACAGGATGTAGGTGGGATGAAATCGACCACGAAGTGAAACAGCTGACTCGGGTGACCGGGCGTAGCAAACTTTCTTAAAAGCGTTAGCTGGTGACAACAAGTAACCAACAAGAATATGCTTTTGCAAAGTTGATGGAGAGGACTTATCCGAAAATGTCAGCGTACAAGGACAGAAGGACAACTCGGAATGAACGCAAAATAGTTCTAAAAGAACCAATTTTGGGCCCCGTAAAGCTAAACAATCCGGTTTATCCTCGGAATCCAAATATGGGGATTGAGGTGGAAGTCCGCGATTCATTCTCACCTTTCCACCACCAGCATTCATGACAAGATACCGAGTCGAGTGCAATCATCTGAAATAGAGTATGTATGCTGCAAGCGAAGGCACAAAGTCGAGGACACCTCAGATGCCTGCGCGTGAGACAGCGGTGTGGGGGTGCAAAAGCAAAGAAAGGAACAGGCGCCCGTTCTATAATTGTGTTCTGCCTTCTCCCCCAGGATTGTTGAGGAAGTCAACTTTGAGCATTCAGGATGGGCCAAGATTTTAAAAGAAATACCAAGTGGCGTATCGTTTTCATATCCGTTTACCTATCCATTCCTAGTCATAACTCTATACCTTTCAGACCACAGACTGCGAAGACGTCACGAGTGCCCAGTTTTCGTAAGAAAAGGAACCGAGAATCCCCTTTCCAGAAAAGAGTCATTTAGCACACGTTTGACCTAAAGGATAAGTAGGCTGATAAGTAATTGTCGATACTTGAATAACACGCGATTCTTCTAGTCAAAGTCCGAATCTACAGCGTTAGCTAAGGTCCATTTTCACATCTTCTCTTTGTCCATGAAGTCATTCCTGATTCTAACTCAATGTTGGCGTGTTCTCAGCAAAGTATTCATAAGAATCCGCGTTATTCACAGCGGTACCTGGATCAGTAAGAGCCTACATGAGAAAAAATAAGGTGAGCCCAAAGCTAAATGGGGGAATCGCTGTGGCATACCAAAGTCGATGCTTGTGTTTTGCTCGTTGTATAGTCCGTTGTTCCACCATTCTTGGTCCAGCGGGATGCTTCTCGTATGATTGCACCTGCTTTAGAGTTGGAACCTGTCAGAGGGGCCTGCCAGAACCGGGGACAGATGAAAAGGTAGCTGTTAACCTTGAATTCAGAATTTTCGCCTTCAACAAAAACGAGAAACACCTACTCAGGTAAGGAGGGGTAACTCTAAAAACAAAACAAAAATAAGTAATTAAGTTGGAGCATATGAAAATGGAACGGAACCGACGTAGGCGTAAAGTGCTGCATTCACTACTGGATCACAAAGACAATCATAGCTTAAGTAAGTATGTTAGCGACTTCGTTGAGTAAAATCTGCGATGGAGATGTATGAAGACGTACGTAATCTTATGAAAATTGCTCTTTCGAAGCTTGGAAAAGTGCGAGAGCACCGAATCACGACGCCCTGAATCATAAGGTCCAAACCAAGTTGTGTATCTGGGTGTTCCGGTCGTGGTGGTCGACATGTAATCGTAAGCAGAGGATGCAAGGGTAAAAGCACTGCTGGCCGCCTCTTTGATGCTTACTTGCTGAACATCTGAACACCCTTTAAACGTTTCCCCTGGGGCAGGGAGGAAACGGCCGAACGGAGACCAGCTTGGCCAAACAAAGATGAGGAGTGACCGAGAAGGTGAAAAGTTAAAGATATCTTTAAAAGTTTTGAACCTTTTTTTTGCTTCGAGCACGACGAAGAAGTCAAGGTTGCTTGGTGAAATAGTTAAGTTGAGGTTGTGGATTTGAGAGAAGTTGTAAGCTTCATTCACTGTGGGCAATACGAATTGAGGGATTGAATAAAGACGATGCCATGGAATGGACATACGATTGTGCTTCACGTAAATACATTCTCCAGGGGCGAGTACCGTAAACAAAGATTTGTCGTCAGATGTGAGGATATGCTCAGGGTCATATTTCACAGTAATGCCAACGAAAGGAACCACTCCATCGTGGTGAGAGATATTGAATTTATCGGTTGGAAGTGTTGAGAGCATTCCTCGGGGATCATTGAGGATCTAGGCCATGTTGCCAAATGGTGAAACAGGGTAGCCCAGTTTGAGAAACCACACCTTCAGTTTCATCCGACCAGTGTTCTTGATTGTAGCAGTCACCGTCAGGTTTTTCTCGCCATCGAGAGATTCCGGCCCCGAGAGGGAGAGTGTCAGTTGGCGTGTTGCGCACACCACCCCACAAAAGAAAGCGAGAGACGTGAGCAAACGGAACAGGAATGCCATCCCTAGAAAAGAGGACGGGATGGGTCTGTTCAATTCCGTCAATAGGCTTATATTGTCATGGGCAATCCATTGCGGCATACCTGAGGCGATCAACGTCAAAACCGAGAACGAATCCCAGCTGGGTGGTGCAAGGGACTAAGATGACACGCACTGCCCTCTTCAATGACATGCAATGCGCCCGTCCACAGGCACATCCATTCCAAACCGCCCAAGCAGCTGAATTCGAAAAGGCTGCAAACTGGCCATGAATTCCTGAGGTTAGAGAATTCGTAGAATTCGAGATAATTCAAGTTTTTTTCGGCGGAGAATGGTCGAAAGCGTCCCTCGTAAAACAGCCGAAACGAAGGAAAGCACGCCAGGATGTTGCACTGCATGCTCTGCACGGTGCTGATAGAGTTTGCAAACTGTCTCGCCAAGACAAAGGCTTGGCACCACGCCCTGAGGCTTGGAAATGAGTTATACGTGATGGAAGTAAGCTCTGAGACAGGCTTCGTGTTGCTGGCAACTTTTGGAGGAATGAGAATTAGAACCAAGAAAAAAAGGATGACGTCATTGATCTTCCGCCTTCAAACTCTGGCTCCTGCATCCAGAGTTGAAAACGAACCAACCAAGTTCAGGGTAGAAGCGCATGCCCTCAAAAGAATGTTTTTTGATTTGATAAATGTGGTGATGAGAGAAGAACACCGTCGGACTTCGGCCGTTTCTGTTTGGAACGGTATGGGTCTGGGTTTTCAAAACTCCCAATGAAGATAGCCACAAATTTCAACCAGTCATTTTCACTTTTGCTCGAGTTCTTGTGACCAGTCTTTCAATCGAGTTGGAAACCTCCTCCCAAAGCTCATAATATTCCTTAATGTCAGCTCAGGCAAATTGTAAGCTAATATCGAGCGCCTATGTTCTATCAAGCCCTTCCCTTCCTTTTCGCATGCAAACTTGCTCGACTTGCACCAGTTTCCGACTCTAGTGATTGACTGGAACCGGCAAATTGAATGGTTGTGAGTCTTCCTCCACCCTGCTGCATTTCTTTCGTCTCTCTCCCCTCAAAAATTACTGTACTAAACAACACGGAAGTGGTTTTCTCAAGCACAGATCCACGGAATGAGAGAACGGTGACAATGAGGGCCGGGTATGCTGCCTGGTTTCAAGTTGAGCCGAATATCGTGAACATTTGAATAGAAACAAAATTGCATACAACTACCGTGTCACCAAAGGCGCTCAAGACAGATGCCGCGAGTAGAAAAGGACTATCAATCTTGTAGTCAATCAAAACTCCGACTATGAACATGACTAAATTCATAATCTGTTGTGAAAATTGTCTGTTGATCATACTGAGAATAATATCAAAGTCACGTACCTGTGTGAAGCACAAGAAAGCACCAGCTTCAACTATCACAATGAGAATATACACTGGGCCAGAAGATGCATTCCGAATGTCCTTTGTTAGCACACGGTGTTGCCTGGGATTTTATATCAACTTGTTTCTCCATTGGACGTGCCTTGAGTGCGTACCAAGCTTTGACTCCGATGGCAATAGTAGCCGCTCCGTTTACGGCAATCGAGAACGCTAATTGAGCCGGATATAAATACGGTGAGATGCCGTGAAGATTAACCACTGCAACGGCCAGATATTCGAGAGCAAACCGGCCTACACCGACAACTGCATGAATGATATGAGAGTGAGTATCTACGACAAGCACTTGTGAAAGTGTAACCTACCAATGTTCATCACAAAAAGTGCACAAAAGAAGATTTTCATCCCCCTTGAATGAGACCAGAAGACGTAAGCTCTCCAAATTGGAATACAATCCGCGGCCATGTACTATCCAAAGAGTAAGTACGGATAGAAGAATTAAACTAGTTAGGAAATGGCTACAGGAATCGGTTGTAGCATGTTCATGGCCAGTTGAAGTCCCATTTGACGATCTAGAATGGAACTATATCGTTCATTTAAAGGCATTTCGGAAGAAGTGAGTCGCGGCCATCGAATCTCGAGCATTAATCGAGCCACTTGGAGCGCGATAGACGCGGTAAAAATAAGCCAGAGGAAGATAATTGTCCAATGGACTATCTTGTTTGGCATTGCACGTGGATGAGCGTGTCTTCTAAAAGAGAGAGATTATTGTGGTAGACTGAGGACAAAATGATTTCGCCGCCCACCTAAGGTCTCGAAGAGCCATCAATGTGAGCATTAGATATACACCTAATTGAGATCCTATAAGAGATAGTCCAGTTTCACCAGCAAAAGAAGTCAAGAACCATAGGAGAGACCTCCAACCAAGAGGGTAGCGCCAGACGCAACCGCTACGTCCGAATTGAACCGGAGAAAGTCCTCTGGTGTGCTCAGGTGCAAAATATCTGAGTACGAGGGCATGGTGGGCGAAGTAAAAGTCGAATAGGTACTATAAAGAGCAGCCCACTTCATAAATACAAGATCGTAGAATGAATCAGCGCTTTGAGGATAGCTGTTGAGGATGTCATCGGGCAATGATTTTGAGCGAATGGGCGGGCAGGTTATTAAAATGTATCGCATTAATGGGCGCTATGTCGATCCTTAATCATTAGATGACTAGAAAGTGCAAGCTGTTAAAGAGAAAGCTGAGGGAAGAACAAGCAAACTTCCGATAAAGTGGGCCGCGAAGCCTGGTCCTCAAATCGCCCATAGAGCCACACCATGCTCATAGACCCTTCTGAAACTGTTACCATCAAATTCCCGGCCTTGTTGAACGCTATTTACCACCCCAACAAAATTCTTACCCTTCAGCGAATCTTTACAGAACCACGTTACCGGTTACTTTTTTGGGCAACGTGTACCACACTTTGATGGCAGTTCCGGAACTTCATTGGATCTTGGTCGTTAGGACGCTATTAAGTATATATGTCCCCAGTCGTGCCCCACAACCGCCGCAGCCTGCTAAGCATTTCCGCGCAACAGCTCCCGATCACGGGATTTTCCTCTCTTCCCACCACTTAGAGTGAAGTTCTAGAAGTTTCCTGCAATGCATTTGACCTTTCCCCCATGTACGCGGAATGTCTTGTGGAGAATCCGCATGTAGATGCTGTGTTTATTCTCTCCACTAACGCGGCTTTGGGGCCAGACACTTCTTCCTTCGTTTCCATAGCGAAGATTCTCCTCGGAAAACGTGTACTGGGTCAGCGGGGCATTGAGGATGCCCATACGTTGAGAAGCCACCTATTTCTTGTCCTGCAGCTCATTCTCGGAGATGAGACCCCATTTTTGGCATCTACGCCATCTTCAACTTCAGATGTAGCACTTCGTCAAGGGCTCAAAGAAGCCAACATCTTTAAACCTTTGTTCGAAGCGTTCCGATCGTGCACTTTCCCACCTTACAATGCTACTCCTGGTGGACAATGTTCAACGTGTCCAGTGATCATGAAACTTCTTGTTTGTCTATCGTCATCGAAAGATGGGGGTACCGGGAACGACTACAGGCTCATCGTGCAAATATTGCGTGCCGGGTTCCTAGAGGCATTCCTTTTCCGTGGTTCAGACTATGGACAACTTGGGCCTGATGATCAAAAGCTGCTCGCCAGTGGATTTACGACCCTCTTCAGGCTCACTTCGTCGCATCCGAAGGTTATGAGAGAATTGAAGAGGCGGCTATATGTCATAAGGTCGAGAGATGCGAAGGAAGATCTTCTCTCACGCTTGTTACTAGCCCCAGATACAATACAGAAAGCTTGGGAAAAGGTCATTTCCACATTTGACGAGATTGTGGGTGCCCTGGACAGTCCTGGTCCGCGCTTTATATTCAATTATGGCTGCTCTAATATACAAGTAAGGTAGATTTATCGCGATATCTCTACGGTCACTCACCGCTATTCTAAGTGCACCTCCTCTACAGCCTCTAACCTCGACTCTTTAGCTATAGGACGTCGCGGGTGTTCGTGATGTTTCAAAGCTATATACTGCTCTCCAGAGTGCCAAGCTGCTCACTGGAAGCTACACAAACCATTTTGCAAGCCTCCAATACGCGAATGTAGTTAAAAATATTTTCTCTCTTCAATTTTTGCAATCTCATTTGGCCCTTAGTACCAGCCTCCCTCTTTGTGGCGTCCCGTGCTGGCATCTCTTCACTTTGTCTTCTTCCACTATCACCAAAATTATCTTTCACCCAAAATATGGCGCAAAGGGTTCTGCTCGTCAAAGCGGCTACAAATAGTATAATTTCTTGCTGTAATAGGAAGGGAGGCCAAACTCGCAGCAACGACATAAACATTCATCTTGCTTCTGATGTAGAGAAAATTCTTCAACTTGGCGATCGTCCAGTCTTTCATGTCCACGTGTCTCAGGGCCACAAGGACTTAGATTCGGTCATAGTCACCGTCGACTCAGAGTCCCCATATATTGACATGGTAAAGTTTTCGCCACCAATGGTATATGAAGAGGGTCTGGAGCCGCAGGACGTTGTCAGGATAGTTTTAGATTCAGAAACGATTGGAAATTTTCATAAGAAGTGGATTTCTTTGATTTTGAACAACTGAACTACAGTCGATTATCTCATAATGCATAACATTGCCCTATGCATTATGACAATTATGCATTAATATATATTGTGAATAAAAATCATTTTCATTGATTTCTGGAGCTATCTAAGTGTTGTGCAAAGTGAAAAAAGTGTCTAGAGACGAGCACCTGGCGACAGACTTGCCCTCGGAAAGTGCGAAGAGCTTTCTGCAGTTGGAATGTCAGCTCACCATCTGCACCACGGGCTGAGACTTGTGTCTCTAATGTAGCACACAAGTCTAAGAGTTCACTGGTCTTGAGTTGTGGGTCTGCATCCTCCTCCCCACTCCCCGACTCAATCTCAATAACCTCTCCTGCACTCAACCAGAATTGGATGTTGGAGGACAAGCGATAAAACGAGGTACAGATACAACAGAGTTGTCTTGCCTGAAAGAGAAAGACATGAACAAAAATAGCTCTCATTATTGAGATGCCTGGACTCACCGATACCTGGAGTTCCGCTAATGAGCCAAGCATAGACATGGGGATCCTCTGTCCCAGGCTTTGGCCAGAAGAAACGTCGTTTATTCTGTTGGATCATTTTCAACGTACGTATATATAAATTAAATAGGAAGATTGATTTGGTTCGGAGTCTCATCCCCGGGGCTAGAAACGAACGGCCAGAAAGGGGGAGCGCCTTGATTTGGCCCCAGATTTGATCGTGTAGCGCCCTGGGCATTATTTTCCAGTTTGTGACTTCATGAAACCCTAGCGCCTCAATATCTGCCTTCGAAGTGGGAGTATAATCTTTCGGGCCTTTCGAGATTGAGCAGACTCTGAGGATTGTTTGTCGCCATGGCGGTTGGCAAGTTCTCTATCGCTCCCAACGTCCTTTCAGGGTCTTTGTTTCCGAGAATAAACAAGTGGCTAGGGTGCCAGGCTTGGCAAATCCCCCTAATCTTCAGGACTTGGCGCAAGTCGCGAACATGACAGGGAATGCAACTTGAACACTCGCCTTTGGGAGCAACAGCCGTAAGGATGAACTGAAACCCCACGGGGTGGACAAACATCAAACACACAGAAGGAAAATAAGAAACAGCTGAGAACCAAAACCAAAACTCGAACATCAGATATATTCGATGCGCTATGAAAATTGTACAACAAATTTGGTTTTACATAAAACGTGGTCGAGAAACCTGTCGTAATACGTAGTTTGTCAAAGACCTCAAGCGAAACCAGTGGTGACGACGAAGCTGACATCGTCGTTATAAGTAGAGGTAGAATCGAAAGAGTGAGCACCGGCATTACTAGCAACATAAAGGGCATCATTGTAGTAACGCAAGAAGCGAGTTGGATAGTTCCAAGAACGAATGGTTGTGCGTTGGCCGTTGAAGGCAGCATGAGGGCAGAAAGTAGCATCCTCGTTGAACTCTTTGGTGCCATCATTCGCGCTAAGGACGAGAGCGAATTCAGAGTGGCGGATGAAGCTATCTGCAGTATCCTTAGACTCGAAGGAGAAGCAATCACTGTTGCCGAGGCCAGTACGGACTATCCAGCTGGCCTGCTGCTGGAGAGTGGGGGTGCTAGAAGATGTAACAACCTGCGTATTGATGGTGTTACCACTGTGAGCAACATAGTGTTCTGTGGTGGCTTTGAGAGAAATCGTAGAGCCAACTTTCAAGGCGTTGTCTGTGGCAAACGACCCAGTGGCATATTTTGCAGCGACGACGTTTGCCTGGACGGATGCCTCTGTTGCATCAGACGGATAGCCTGACGTCATCGCACCCTCGTAGAAGGTGCCCGCTGCGCCAATACTGTTGTCACCGCCAATACCGAGAATAATGGCACCCTCCTTCTTCATAGGATTGTACCCGGACACATTGGGTCGGGCACCAGAGTAGAAGGTTGACAACGAGCCGGATGCGGCATTCCCACCACGAATTGCCCAAAGGTTAGAAGTACCTTTGATAATCGCTGTGACGAACCGGTACGTAATGGAAGGATCACCACCGTTGTTACCAGCATTAATCCCAGAGAAGAGTCCATTCTCGAGGTCAGCCATGATCCAAGGTCCCCTTCCGGCACCAGAACCCCAGACAGTGATGGAGCCAAAGTAAATAGCCTCCATGTGACCATTTCCGGTGTCCCTGCTGCTGGTCTCGGCGTTTCCATAGTCGAAGCAGCAACCACCGTTGTAATGAGTGCCGTCTAAAACAGCATACATACCTTCGGCGGCATCTCCAGTAGCAATTCCGTTAGGTCTGTTGTTTCGGTAGCCAGTTCCAGGCGAAACGAAGACCCCATACGCCTTCTGTCCGTTCAACCTGACTGGTGCACCTACAGCACTAGCCAAGTGGTCATAACCACCCGGTTCAGGACCACTGAAGCCACCAGGTGGAGCCTGAGTCAGGTGGTTTCCTCGTCCAGACTGATCATATATGATGGTGATGAGGCAGGACGTGTTGGCGCAGAACGAGTCCTGAGTTGCAGCGTTGGCAACTCCTCCTGCAGAGAGAGGAGCAATGTCCGCCGTGCCGTTATTAGATGCACGTCTGACTTGGTAGAGGGGTCCGGTGTAGGCATTATACAAGGCGCGAGTGGTGCTGTGAGCAGCGACGCAGGGTGTACCACCAGAAGCGTAGATATCGCAGGGTCCAGCAGAGACAAGACCCAATAGAGCAAGAGCACAGGCGCTTTCGAGAGTGCGTCGTGAGAACATATCTGCTCACTTCAAGATGTTTTTTTTTTTTGGGTAGAGGGGGGCTCCTCTTCTCATCTTCTTTCTACTCGTCTAGATATACTGCGAAAAATGTTTAGAGAATGCTTTCATTTTTTTTTAAAAAGCTCCTCATGCCATGAGGACGAGCAGCCATTTCTCACCTTGTGACTTCCAGAACGCGAAGGCGGGTAAACCAAGGGTGAAGACTGTCACCTATAGGAGCATGTCCGGTGAGGATACGAACCTGGGGCCAACGATCAATGATCTCCAGTGTGACCTGCTCGAGTATGAAAAGCGGGGAAATAAAAGTTAAGTCAGCCCAGAATCAAATCGAAGCTCTCCCGACCAGTCAATGTCTTACTAAGCTACTGATTCTCCTACCTCTAGCAGGGGGTATTGTACTCCCGATATTTTGGCTGAAATAGTATTATATTTAGTTCAAAATGTATAGGCCAGTCTAACGTTCCTGCTAAGCTCAATCGGGATTCCGGAAAAGTGGAATGAGGAGGAATAGTTTACACGGATGGAAATAGGATATCGAGAAATAGAAAGTCGGAATTAGCAATATCCGATTCCCGGCTAAATATCTCTGCGAAGCGGGTCAGGTCAATTTTGGGATGCGAAATAGCCCTAGAATAATCACAGTTCCCCACTTCGCCATGGGCGATTCAGCTCAAGAGCCTGAGCAGCAATAATAAGGTGCAACAGCTTTCGGCTTGGTGTGTCTCCTCGTTGTTGCACTTCATGCTGACTCAGATACACGGAAAAATCGATGTTCGAACATAAGGAAGGGAAAGGGGAAAAAAAAACGCCTAACCACCTGGACACCCACGTGTATGGGAAGAATTCGAACCCTTCGAAGGCCTCGAGGTGTAAGCCTATTTGGAGGGCCCACTCGAGACAAGTTACAGGAAATCCAGTGGTCATGATCATCATCAACTCAAGTATTGCACTCATATGGATGAGATTGTACCATGATAACTGCTCTATCCTGAATGTCCTTGCTAGTCATGATCCAAACTGCGTAGGAGGGATGTATAGGAGGGTTAAGGACGATAGTACTGAAATCCTTATAGGAAGTGATACTGGCCATGTTCCTCGAGTTTGTGACTGGCTTGGAACTGTTTGCAGTCTTGTTCTCAGATTTTCCAATTTCGAACCATTTTCCTTTAGCGGAGGTACGAGTCATCCAATAAATACCGCCCTCGACCTTGATTTTGGGGACTAACGACAACAATCAACCCGGGAAACCCCCTTAGGAAAACTGAATCTCACGAGTCTGACATGATTTGAAGGACTATTTGGAAGTGCTCAAATTGTCCTAGAAGAGACTGGTGTAGATCTGAGGCAAATGCCAGGAGTGACTTCGATTTATGCATACTGCCCTTCGCTTCTCCGCACATCTAATCGATTAGAAACATAGCTTCATTTTATGAGTTTAACGTTTAGCTAATTGGAGGCGCAGTGACGAGTGAATACACTGAATAGGACTACGAGCCCTTCAGCTCAAGAAGACTGAGATCCACTTGTAAGCAATCTCAGCAAAGAACTTTTCTAACAATAAAGGGGGGAATTCATGAGTGTTAAAATAAGTTCCTCCAGTAATATGAGTGCAATTACACGAGAAAGCTGTCGAATACAGAATTTAAGAACACGAGAACCGAGTCATTTGTCCGCCGCACAAGAACCAAGATGGCAGGCTTCAGCAGTAAGCCTGGGTATATCGGAGAATTCGAAAAGATAAAGTGCACTGAGCACATCTAGTGAGTCCTTGGGGATAATTATCTGGCGGAGTGTGGCGCCTCCTTTCATAGTGAACGTGCTGGAGGTGAGGAATGTAGAAGATGCAGTGTAAAGCTTATCGTTGAGGCCAAGCACGCAAAGTTCGTCGTTTCTGCCAGACAATTCGCAACTAGGATCTAAATGCCTTCTGCATCGTTTAAATAAAGACCCGTATCCGGGAATGTGATTACAACGACGACGGGTGGAGTGAAGAAAGTCATACCGATGAATCAAGACGCCGTGAAGGACGACGTCAAGTAAGACTCGCGACCACGGAAACTCGACCTGACATTGCGCCCAGCAATAGGAAATCAGTATCCTGGATGTTGAAACAGATGATAAAGTCGGAACGCCATAGAAATTTGAAGAAAATAAACAATAGAGCAAAAGTGTACTTACTGCCCACTGTGCATTTCAACCTTCTTATCGAAAACACAAGGGGCAACCGGAATTGATTGAAATAATACGATTTCACTAGATAGTTCTTCAGATGAATCACATAAATGGATAGCTCAGAAATCAGGGAGTAGCCGGACATACCAGAAAAAAAAATATATCCAATACGTTACACCAAATTTGGTGCTCGGTTCGAACGAGCCAAGGAGAGCTGATGACAACATGTAACTTCACCTCAAATCCATTAGATCAGCTATGAGTGAAGAAGGCGGTAACAAAGAATCATCGGCTCATGGGGGTTGCGAATTGAGCCCTGCAAACAATGAAGTTCGACGAAAGAACACGGGCTCCACCGAGGTGCATAATGTTTGTAGTTTTTGCCCTAAAATGAGTGAATCAATGCTCGACGAGTCACACGAATGTGAAAATGAAAACTAGCCATCAAGTTAGGGAAACAATGCCAATAAAAAACAGGTGGGGGCGGGGCGGCTCGTACTTGCTGCAAGGATACGTCGAAAATAAAAGTAGCACGACAGAGTGATTGTTTGATTATAGCTTCACTAGGAAAATTGTAAGACGATTGAGACGAAACACAAAGGCAAAAGGCGGGAAAATCAGGGACCGTACCGGCAATAAAGAGAAAAGACAAGAGACTTGTCGAGTCAAGTTTTCGCACTCGGTTCGAACGAGCCACGAGGAACCCGTTTTGACAGGTATCTTCGTCTCCGGTTAGTGGTAAGGAGACAAGATGCGATAATTTCCAACCCAAGCCAGCTGGGCGACCAGAATCATGTGGGAGACCAAGAGGAGGCACGAATAAAACATCTCAATTTACTAATCAATAACGAATAATACTTACACAAAGCAAAGCGGTTCTGGCAGGGTTATCGTTGATATGGTAGGGAATAAGGTACGGGGAGAGTGGTGGTTAATAGAGAGGAAAGCGAACAGAGCTGGGTGGGTTGCGGGCGGTGTATATGTAGAGTAACAAAATATTCAGTTCAGTTTGATTGGCGGAGGCAGCAAGCAGTAGGGAAGGGGAAAAGACTTTAGCAAAAGAATCAGGAATTCAGTTTGGGATGATACTCTCCAAATCACCCTCCCTCACGCGAATCTCAACGATATCGACAGGTTCATATTCGGTCATAGCGGAGTTGGTGGAACCGACTGAGGAGGATACAAAGTGGCCGTTGAGGGATGGAGAGGTGGATGCGACGTCTACGGAGAAAAAAGCAGAAGGTAATGTAAGCATAGAAGGAATGAAGAAATAGAAAAGAGAAAAAAGCGTACATCGATCTTTCATATAAGGAGGAACAAAGAGATCCTGTGTAATTCAAGTTGAATGAGCGTTGCTGTGCGGAATGAAAAAGAACAGACAAAGAGCACATACCTGATTCCAAACAAAACCTTGGCTCCTCTGAATAGTCACAATAGGCCGCAAAGCAGAAGGTCTTCCACGATGCCTCTGTTCACGTGTCTTTCGTCGAGGAGAGGGAAGACTATCAGATGAGTCGGTCTGACGTTCCTTTCCTTTGCCCTTATCAACCGACGACGAGGCGGGCGGGGTCGACGGAGGATCCATGCTATCCACGTCTACACCAGCATTGTTATCGTTCAAAGCATTGGCCGGTTGCTGATCTTCCTCCGTAATATTGTCGCGCGCACCACTCTCATCGTCGGATTCGGAATCACTTCCAGATTCGGACTCGCTCGAATAATCGTCTGGGATCTGCTCATACCAAGCCCAGGTTGGAGGAGATGCTGCTCGGCCGAGTGGAACGCGTCGCGGAGAGGAGAACGTGCTCATGGTGTATGTGAGTCGTGGTGGTCGGAAGGAAAGAAAGAAGCGCGTGGTAATGGCTTGGGCTGGGTTCGGGGTATGACTCAATCCAGGGATCATCAGCTGTGATGGCTTCTCCGGCAACCTTTATTTTTACCTCCATCACTCTGTGCTTTGCTCTGTGTCTGTAGAGTTCAGTTTCGATAAAACGACCATATACCGTTTGCTGCCCCAGTACCTTCTATAAGCTGGTGCCATCAGCAAGGGAATGGTTCTCCTCATATCCTCGTGACCTCGTCCTTTCGAACCGCACCACTTCTTCGTCTAATTGAGAGATTGTGCAGTGTTCATGAGAGCCTCCTTCGTCCTGGTAAATATGGATCACATTCGGCCATTTCATGCACAGAATCTCTCTCGTTCAAACCGAGTACTAGCTTGCCTTGAGGACAACTTTATTTTGCTTGGTATATCGGTATTTCACAGTCTGCTTTATATCTGCTAGATTGGATAGTGTTCTTGGTGGCTGGCATGGTGCTCTCCCTGCTATCCTTTGAGTCGTGAACAAGCTGCCCAAGGATCAGAGCCGTAGGGCATGGATCCAGAATTCTCTCCTTGTATCCTGGCTTTTCTTCCATGTTTTGCACTGGGTTTCAAGAATTTCGAAAGGTCCACTCAGAAATACTGTCTTTAGATGAATTCGCACGCTTAACGCTCGTTACATAAATGAATCCTGAGCAACTTCATGCCCTCCTTCCGCGAGCACGAATCTTCAGAAAGTCCATATCGCATACGTTACTCGTTCAATTCGAGTGCTTTTTCGAGCACCGCCAAGGCAACATTTTTGTGATCTTGTTATTCTACCCAAGGCCAGCCCTTCGAAAAAGGTATCCTATAGATGGGCTAGATATAACCTACTTGAAGGCTCTGTTATGTGATTGAGGAATTCGTCCTTATTCATGTTTCATCCGTCAAGGGAGTTATGAGGGACCAGATTGGGTTAAAAGTGTCTCATAAGCACTTCGACAATTACGGCAGAGGCATTGGTCTGTGTAAGCGTCTGCACAGATGAGCCCTTGCCGTAGTAATCTATTATTTAATTAAATAAACTTTCATGTGACTACATCCTACAACTAATAAATAAGGGATAAAAATAAGGAGGAAAGGTATCCCGACTCGCACGCAGACCAAACAAAGATCTAATTTTGTGAATTATTCCATTTCGTATCGGCCTTCAACCGATACACTTGTGTCCGTTTGACTCTGGTGTAGGAAATCTGAGTGTGAAATCAAGTGCGACGAGGACACAGGGAGAGAGCCTTCACACGTCTCAAGTTTCCAAACGTCATGTGCGTGCAAACTACTGCCAAACTCTTGGATGTGGACAGCGGAGTGCAGTGCGACTTGGCGTAGATGAAGAATAATGCGCCCAGTTGCAATAGAATGCATTGTTCGCTGGAAACTGGATGAAATGGATCAATATTAGCCTCTTTGCGGAGAACGAAAGATGTAGAAACATACACAATTAGAATAGCAAAGTATGAAACAGGAGCCATGAATAACACCACGAGATTAGCCACGGAGATGCCAAGGATGAAAAAGTAGAAAATCAAGCCATCTCTGAGGATGACATGACTAAGGCATAAGCCACTGATTGCCTTGTTTCTATCTATTCCCCATTAACAGAAAAGTTAGTTGCTGATGCTTTGTTCAACGGGTAAAAATATTGAGCAACATACCTCCACCGAAATTGAATGTCCGCGCGCAGGTCAAAACAAGGATGATGGTCTCCAAAGCCACAATCCCAATATAGTTGCCTAAAATCTGGTTTCTCCAATTATCAGCGGATAAAATGAGGCATCCAGAAATGCCGGCGAACTCAGGACCGGACCCTTGTGGTAAACAAACCCGTTAGAGTTGAGCGAAATGGGTAGAAATTGAAAAGACCATGGACTCACATACAATGGATTGAACGTATTGTTGGTCCGCAACACAGAAATATACCAAGGATCCAGTTTGGACGGCCAGAAGTCCCATCAATATCCACTTGTTACGTCCATATACTGCCCATGTTCGAAGGACAAGGATCACTTGGTCAGAAAATTTAGGATCATTCATTAATGATTAGCGTGTTCCTACATTCAGCAATCTGTATGCCAGCCACGTCCAACCAGACAATGGCGGCGTAGGAACGGGGGCATGCCTTACGACTGTTTCCTGAGTCCTGATGATCCACTCCTGAAAATTTAGAGCATAAGCTCTATGAAAAACTCTAAATCGTGAAACGTACCAATTAACCCTACTAGTATATCCGCAATAGGAAGATAACGAGTGAGAAAGAAGAGGAACGTTCCGCCGTTGAATTTTGCCGACCAAATCAGATTAAACTCTAAGTTAAACGTGAGAAGGTAATCCCAAATCTTAGAAGATATAAAATGAGCAATTTGCCATGAATGCGTTGAAGAAGAATTGTGATGACATACAAGGATAGAGAGAGCAGCAACTTCAAGCGCCATTGAGTAACATCTTCAAACGAATAATAAGGACTCACGTTCCATCTTCTACGAAAAAGTGTAAAAGAATAAGAATTGAAAACAGAATCTGCCGTACAGAAGTAAGATCAATCGCCTGGATTTGCTCGCGGGCGACCTCTACCTGGCCCGGAGAGAACAACATCGAGTGTCGGTACGGGAGTTGTTTGGCGAAGAAGGCATTTGGGTGTCTCAACATTTTGTAGGACATAGGTTATTTTACCTAGGGTAAAGAAATGGAAGCAATGGTGTCCCGGTTATCATCCGCGATAGACGCGAAGGCCGAGAAAAGGAATGTTTTGGGACCTCAGTACACTAAGGGAACATAGCCCTGTAGGAGGAGGCGTCTCAGCGAAGCTATTCAAGGATCCATGAAAAAATGATGTGGAATGTACTCAAGGTGCCGAAACCCGAGGTAAATTTTCTCTTGCCGCATCATGGTGTTGCTCCGAATCATGCTGGTGTGAAGCAAACTATGAGTTGGGCATCAAAATGTTCTTGCTGCTCAATTCCTTGATTACCTGGATTCTCACAGCACATTTAGTCCCTCATTATCAAAAAACGCAAACCAACTCCTCTACCCAGTATATCAACCATGCCAAATTTGCGCAGCCAGCCACTAAATTCTGATAACCTGAAAATTGAACCATGTATTGAATCAACGAACCCCAACCCTGGTACGTCCTGTGTCGTCAATCATCTTCTTTATTACAATCTATTCATATATGCGATATATATATCTGACAATCTTTTCATTCCATTGTCGCTCCTTCCGGATGTTTCAACACCTATTTGTCACATCGTCCGCATTGCTTGTTACCCCACGGACCTCGAGAACGAATAAAACCAAAACATACACAGCTCCATGGGCTAGCCTCTTTCGACAAGCGTAGTTTTACCACAACATTATATGGGTCGTCAACATTTGAACCCTGTGTTTTGTGCACGAACCATGAATTCTCTCTTCGTGCTCCTAGCCCTTCTATCTTATCCACGAGGACACAAGACCTTCGGAAGGATCGCTCCTAAATATTTTCTCAGGTGAATTCGCACCCTGGAAACCCTTCAAGGATTGTCGAGCAGTCTCATGCTCATCTTCTGCGAACACAGATCTCCGGGAATCCCGTATCGTGTACGTCACTTGTTTTATTCAAATCTCCACATGTGATGTGGGAGAACCATTGATACGACGAAACCCAATTCGACTGCATGGAGCCCAGAAATCCAAAACTACGTCATTTTTTTATGGGAAAAGGGCTTCGATAAAGCAGGAGGTTTCGGAACCGCATGCTATACGATAAACTTGGATGTAGTCCCTGTGGTACTGTCCTAGGGAAGTTCAGAAATCCTAGTGCTAGTACTTTTTCCCTAGTTTACCCATGCCCTTCACAATCAAATTCAATGAAAAGGAGATGGGAAGGTTTTGCCGTGAATATAAATGCCAAAAGCATCTGGAGTTGTGCGAAACTTTCTCATTCAGGTTACATCGAGTGAGAGGGAAATCTTCCGAAAGGAAATCGGACCAGTATATTTCGCAATGCCAAGCTATAATACGATAATAATGCGGCGACTTATCGCCGCACTTCATTAAATTCCACTACCTTCAGCTTCGTTGCGTAACAACAAAATGCTGTAGAACTTTGTACATCTTCTCTCCCAACGTCCATCTCAAATGACGACAGTCATCATGCCCTCCGTCGGGGCAGTCCAGGGACATGACCCAGTGTCTACCTCACACATATTGCCAGCCACGGTAGGTCTCATTTGCGTGGAAAAAGGTGCCTTCCCTGCATCAACTCATTGGGCCATCCTGTTTCAGAAGAATACCAGGAGAATGTTCACAAAATTTAAGCCATGGGAGACTATTACAAACACCCTGTTTTTTGGGGTTTGCGTCATCCCTTTCCTCGCACTCCTCTGCGCCTTTTTCATCGCCATGGTCGCTTTTGGTGGAACGATCGTTACATTTATTACGAAGAAGGTGCCTCCGAATGGCCATACGATACCGGATGCCAACTTCGAATACGCTACATGTGCCCTTGCCACTGGCTTCTGTGCTCTCATTTTGGCTGTTGGATTTTATCTCTTCATTGTTTACCTTGACGAAATACTTTACTTTGATGGACAAACGGGTCAAGTTGTATCTTTTACGGCTGTGTGTCTACTAGTTTTGGGGCCTGGATCTCTGGGGTTGAGTGCAAAGGTTTTGCAATCGGCTTTTGAAGTTCAGAATTCGGCAATTGGACATGTTGTCCTGAATTATTTCGTAGGATTGGGTATCTTGAGTGGCGGTAGTATTATCGTGGCTTGCGCTTGCCTATGTTGCACAATGGTGGGGCGGTGAGGGCCAATTATACCGAGAAACTAGATTAGTTTGAATGTGAGGACCACCTATGTAACCATTTCGTGACAATGATCAAAGTCCAGCTGGGACTATATGAGATAAATAAGCAACGTTCTACGTCTTTTGCATACCTGAAGAAACAGAATATTGCTTCGTGTAGGAGAAGCGGGCTTTGAGTATCTAAGTCGACACTCTCATGCGCTTTTGGCCGAAAAGGGAGACCAATTGTCGGTCGCAACCGGCTTTCTGACACCTCATTTTCATGGGGAAAAGGATTTGAAAGCGTTTCTTGTCACTTTTGTTTTAAAATCACAAAAGGAAAGCGCTCTTTGTATACTGTCTATGTGTAACGCCGGTTAAATCCCACACATCCAGAACTGACACTGCCTATCAATTCATTACATTACAGCATGGGTTGCGGACAGTTCTATCTCTTTGGTTCCCTACTTTCATCTCAAATGGCGACGCCAAGCGTACCCTCTACAGAAGCAATCCAAAGGCGTGACCCGGAATCTACGACTACTCCTCGTCCCGTAGGTCTCATTTACTCTGAAATAATGTTCTCCTACTTAAACTCATCATATAATGCCCTTTTAAAGAACATTCGAACGAGATTAAATGCTCTAATCCCCTGGGACACCATTACATTTGCCCTATGGGTTCCTCTCGCTTTGATCCCTTTGATCGCATTCCTCTGGGCCACTTTCATCGGTGTGGTCGCACTCGGAGGAACCATCATTTCGTTGATTAAGAACCAAGCCCCGCCTGGAGGCCACCCGGTACCCGATGCAACATTTGAATATATTTCATGTCTCTTGGCCATAGTGTTTTTCCTTCTCATTTTAGCTGGCGGTTTTTGCATTGGCGGTCCCTGTCTCGAAGGAACACTTGCCAGTATATCCACTGGAGCTGCGAGCCTGTTTGTCCTCATTCCAGCATGTCTGGGATTGAGTGGAACTATTTTGCGGGGGGCATTCGCGGTTCAGAATTTGGCGATTGGTTATGTTGTGTTAAATTACATTGCGGGGATATTGGCGCTTACTGTTAGCTTATTTGTCGTTTTAATAACTTTGGCATGTTGCATATGGTGGAAATGATTGGGTCTAAGCGACTCTACAACGATTCGAACACAGGAATGCTCAAGCCACTTCCGTGGCTTTCATACACGGATATTAGCGTGTAGCTATGGCATATATGTAATGCAGACGCATCTGTTTTACACCGGAATAAGTAGAGACAATGTAACAATTTCGCCACCACATTCTGGTCCAATTGGTATGAACAAAGGAACATATAGACTCACTTTCGAAGGGCAGAAAAGAATCCTGAAACTGGTAGCTGCTCGTAGAACATGGGAAAACGCAACCTGAACCATAAGCATGTTGGATTTTGCGACCGCAAGAAATGGAGTTGTGGGTCAGTGAAGGACCACCGGAAGAAAGTGGGTCGAAGGCTCTCCTGTGGTACCATCGACGCTCCGATCTCACAACCGTCCTTATACTGCTAGAAAGTATACAAGCGGTATCACAAAAGGTGTCTTCCTTTTCCGCTTACTTTTCTCTGTCATCGAGGCAAAGCATTCAAAACACAAATTACCAACTCAACATGCTATGAACGGTTAGAGGGCAGCTTCAATATATGGCAACGCAAGATTTGCAAAACCAGTGCCACAAAGTGTTTATGCACGCCCTGGTAAAATCATTGGTATAACCTTAAAAACGCATGTCACTGCCTTACCTTTCATTAATGAGCACTGCTTTCCAGCTCCATCACGTCTCTCCAGCATGTTGCTGCACCTTCTCCTCTAACTTCCATCCTCAATGACAACGCTTACTACGCCATTAGCAGGAACAGTCCAAGAGAACGATCTTGAATCTACATATCCGCCTCCAGTATGTCTTGCTATTTCCCAGACTAGTAACTTCCAGCACGGGACTCATTACTGTTGTTTTGTGAAAGAATTTTCGACGAAGATTAAGAAACCTCCTGAACTGGGACACAATTATTCTAACCTTTTGGACGGCCGGTCTCTGCCTCCTCATAGTAGCAACTCCCTGCTTCCTCTTCTTCAGCTTCGTTGCATTTGGACGAGTCCTCATTTCACTGGGGAACAAAGAGGATCCCATTCCGGAAGCGAAGGTCGAATACCTCGCTGCTATTATTGGGGGATTCATCTTGGTTCTAGTTTTAGTTGGGATTATTTCTCTTGCTATGACTTGCTGTGAGAGACCGCTTGAAGGAGCGTCTGATCGCTGGGCTTTGGTTGTTACAAGTTTGTTATTAATCGGACCTGGATGCATTCTATTGGGCTCAAAGATTTTGCAAGTCAAAATGGAGGAAAAATTACTCATTGGAGACATTATTGTACATTACTACGTAGGATTCGTAGTTCTCATTATCTGTATAATTATCGTCGTGGTATCCATCGCTGGCAGTAGATAGCCTTTTACAGCTTCATGATAATAATTTTTTTTTAGCTGGATTATGACCAACAGATGTAATGTTATCCGTGATATTGTCAAGTTTGCGCTACATCCTGATGTATTTCGACCAGTGGTGATATATGAGCATTTGAATGACTTTCATACTAGCTATTCTCTGGCTTCCGAAAAGAGAATCGTCTCTCCAGGATCTCACTGCCCGCTGAGGTTCGGTTGCAACGCGATTTTCTTGGATTTAAATCAATTCTTCAGGTCGTTAGCTGTTCTTGCCACTTGGCTTGCTCTTCAATACCGCCATCACGATTCGATAAACCGCCTAGGCTTGTTCTCCCTGACTTGCAGTTTGCGACCTTACAGATTGGATATTCACTTGAATGTTTTCCATTCTTGAAAGGTCCGGTCTGCATACAAGAACCGATCTCCGCTTATCAATTCTTCACTCAGAATGCAAACTGCACAAGCATCCCGTTGTCTTCGAACATTTCCAATTCCTGTGCCTCCTTACAGCAATACCGGGACGATGATACTGGAAATGAACCAGATTTGGTAAGCAGCACCACCAAACCTTGAGCCTCCTGCGGGCTCGGAATAGCCACCATGCAAAGTGCGTCAGGACGTGGAACGCCGGCTTTTGCATCTTACTCTCATTTTGCCATTCAACAAGACTTCTGTCGAACGTTCATCTTCCTAGCACTACCAAATGGCCGCAGTTTGCTGAGGAGCAACCAGATCACCGCATGACTGGGGCTTGGCAGGGGCTCATAAATTACACCACTAATTGCTCCGCCATTTCACAAGCACCGCTCAAGGTTTCCGACTGCGTCGGCTGAGACAAGTAATTTATTAATAGGGACTGGCTTCCGCTCAGCCAAGTGTCCAAACCTTTTTTTCCTGCGTTCTTTCAAGTTCCCTCCTCCAACTCTCGCCCCAAAAATGGCAACAGATTCAACACCATTGGCGGGAAAGCTTCAAATTCAAGATTTGGAATCCGTTCAGGCTGCAGATGCACTTCCTCCCGTACGCCAAGCTCTCTGAAAGGAAAGAATCCAATGTTCACCCACACACGTTTTCAGAAAAAGAATCGAAGAAGGTTAAAGAAACTTTTCAAATGGAATAGTGACCGGACAGAAACTGCCTTATGGATCCTTGCTTGGACCGTTCTTGTCGTTACCAGCTTCTTCACCTTCGTGGCTATTGGGCGAGCGATCATGGGCGCAATTGCGAAGGTCCAGCCTCTGGATCATCCTCTTCCAGACGCGAGCGCTGAATATATCGTATCCGTTCTTGCTGGGGGAATCTTCGTTGTCTTGTCCATTGGGGCTTATTATCTGATGCCTCCATGGCAGACAGCGGGTACAATATTCAACAAAACGTGGGTTCAGTGTGCGATCCTCATTTTGGCTTCGTTATTCCTTGGGCCAGCATGCGTTGCGGTGAGCGCGAAGGTTTTACACTTTAAGTACGCGAGTTTAATTATTTCGGATCTCGTGGTCCATTTCATTATTGGACTTGTTGTTGTCATTGTTGTCTGTTTTATGATAGCTATCCTATTCGTGTTGGGTGGGTAGATGTTACCATTTCATGATAGCTTGATGATAGTGCAACTATTTTACTCGGACAAATCGGCTTGACTGCTCTTTTTCTTTCTCCGGCAGAAGGGAGCCTTCTTCCACTCGAGGGATGCTCACACATATGCTTGCCAGGTTCACGAACAGGAATACGTGATGGTGTCTAGCCTGATCTTTCGTACCTACCTCGACCAGTCAGCAACGTCTTGCTGCGACATGTGATGCTGCCAGTGGTTAGACTCCCGTCGTGGCATGAGTGAGATCGGGATCCAATGTAGGTTGTATTCTTGACATTGGTGTGGTCTTGAACGCAGGTGGCTGGATCATCTGGCATTTGCGACAAGCTATCTTGATTCTGATTTTCATGTTACCAAACCTCCCCGGGAATCGTATTCTTTCGTGCCACATACAACAGGGGATCCTGAAGGCTTCAAGTACATAAAGCTTTGAAAATCATGCGTAATACGCAGAATATGGACTTAATGGACCATGCAGCGAAATAGTCGGATTATGCTGACCTTAGTGGTATAGCTGCTATTTGAATGCTTGCATAGGTGGTGGCCATATTTGCTGACCAACGCCTCAAATCCTGAGTAGACCACGCTTGAAACATCTGGACGCATAATGGTACTGACAGTCTTGAAGGTGTCTTGGCATTGCCCAGTATATCAGAGGCAACCTCCACCAAACGACAAATGCTCTACAGCTGACGAATTGGATGCTTCTAGTCCGCTCGTTTTCACCTCACATTCTAATCATTCGTGGTTTTACTCATGAACAGTGCCGGGCGAAGCACCTTCCACTGTGCGCTGCTTGAAATTCCAACTGTGCCAGCTTTGACGGTTTTCATTCGAAACTCCAGTGGAGCCATTTGGTATTCGTCCTCTTGCTCTCATTACAGCTCTCCGACAGGTGAATGTCTTGATTGATTACGATTGCTCGCCCACCAGCTTGTACAAGCGATAACAGATGTGGTCTTGTAAAAACTACTGAATTTTTTACATATGATAGATAGGGTCTGCTTCAGCCTAAAGTGTGACACCATCCTGAGTAGGTGTCGTGCCACGCCATTCGATTGTAAGCCAAAGGTACTACGAAAACAGAAATGTGTCAAACCCGATAATGGTTCGTTTCAGTGCTGCGTTTAAAGTCGTGTAAATTGTTAGTTTGAGGCGACCATCGTCTTGCCTCAGACACTCATCATGTGAACCATTGATGGAGATTACTCGGTGCTGCTCAATTTCACCAAAGTTGAACTTCAAACATCATGGATCCCCCCAAAGGAGCATCAATACATAGACCGCTGGCATGATATGCAACGCCTGTGCTGTGCGCGTAGGGGCTGCGAATCGTGCCCCGGTTTGTTTTTTTGAAGAGGGCCCATGGTATTCCCGTCTCCACACGTTAAATAATGCAACCATCCGCATAAGATGGTCGAAACATCAATGAAAAAACAACATCAGTGGAGGTCTTGACCTGAAGGTATATAAAACACCTTGTCTTCACCTCACTCGACCCACATCTATTTTGCATCCACAGGATTGGAAGCCTCAAGTCCACTCACTTTCGCTAAATCACCCATCCACTCATTTTATTGTCAAGAATGCTTGCCAAATCTCTCTCCGCTGCCCTACTTCTCGCAGTCTACATTGCCCCAGCTTTGTCGGCTGTCATCCCCGACCCCCCAACTCAGCCCATTGGGGTTCGTTCCCTCAAGAAGCGGGCCCTAATAATGGCTATTCGCGAAGAGAATGCCTTGATTGGGTTCGACGTGGGGAACCAAACCTACCATTTGTATGACAGGAGTGACACGTACCTTGGCTCACTATCCGCAGACGAAGCTGCCCCTCACCTCCAACGACGGGACGATCCGCCAGGGTGCTTTCCCCTCAACAGTGAACAGGTTGGAATATGTGAGTATAGCCGTATCAAGTTATGCTCCTGAACTTTAACTTCATCTCAGTGCCTGGAATCAACAACCTTGAAGATCATCGCAAATCATGCTGGGGTGACAAAGAGTTGGTTAAGCGGTTTACTAACCCAACTGAAGCAGAAGTATATCTTTCCAAGTTATTTTTTTCTCCTTCTAACGTTGATATAAATTCAAGGGCATTCCGACGGACCTCAAAGCGTATCGGTGCATGGCACCAGATCCTATTGGTCAGCTAACTTACACTGCGGATCCGGTCTGCGACAAAAGTACGCACGATATTGAAGGTGAATCGGATGGTACGGCCACTGGTCTCAGTAAGTTCCGCCTCTCCAATTCAAGTGGATATTCCAAATGACCGCTGTTCTTGTAGAGTTTTCGTATTTGAAAGGTTTGAAGCAGACTGTCTCGCACTCTGTCACCGCTTCAGTTGACACTGGTATCTCTATCAGGTCCGCTCAGAGTTTTTCTACCAACTTCATTTGCTTATAATCCGGCTAGTTTCTCAGCACAAGTTGGGTTCCCGGGCATCGGTGAAGCCAGCAGCGAGCACTCATTCCATCTGGATTACCACCATGAAACAAACGATGCCACATCCGAAGAGCAGAACTCTCAATCCAGTGTCGAGTTCACTTACACCAATCCGCCTGGACAACACTGTGTCGGACACTTTGAACTCGAGACTTGCTCGGGCTCTGCGACTGGTAACATCAAGACGATCGCCACTGGTTACGTCTGGTACAAATACAAAGACGCCGTTGTTCGAGCCAACGACGGCTGTGGGCCTGACGGTAGTAAGCATTGGAACTGGGCCGCTCCATTGGGTTGGTTGAGTGATGAGGAGAGGACAATCTCCACTCCTTTGAACTCTCAGATTCATACCGAGAACGGAAGTGACCATTATGATGTGGACTGTCAGCCAATTGGGGGCGCTACTCCACCCCAGCAGCCACCTGCTGGTCAAGAGTCGCCTTCTCCGGTTCTTCAAGCAATTGACACTGCTGTTACAGCCCAGTCCACCAGTACTATTGTATAGTACTCAGCATTCTTGACACATTAACTTATTTAATCATTTTTTTCACGAAATATCATGATGATTTTAGCACAATTCATGCATGAGGAATTTGGAAGAAAATATCTCACTCACTTCCATCCGGGCACGTTTGGCAATGGAAGGCCTTTTTTTATCTCCCGCATTCGCGACATACAACACTGAGATAATCGACGTTTTGAACTCAGGCACGAAGCTACACTGCCTCTCATCCGACTGACTCCATCATTGGTATGTTTCTGACACCCATCATGGATGGCCAAGGAACTTGCTCCTCCGTTCTTCACCTTCCTTCCTCTCGCCTGATATCAGGATGACGACTAATACACCCTTAGGCGGTACGGTTCGGGTCCAAGACCTCGAAACTGGCTCTAATCCGCTTCCTGCAAGTCTCCCTAGTCACTTTTCGGCGCGTCCATCTGCTAACTGACCTTGTTGTTTTGGGAAAAACAGAGTCCTTTTCGTCGACTGGCGAGCCATATTCGACTGAAACCAGTCTCGTTCACCGTCTGGATCATTGGCCTCTGTTTCGTTGTGTGCTTTAGCTTCTTTTGTTTTGTAGCTATTGGGCGTGTCATCATATCAGACACTGAGAAAGCCAGACCAGTAAAATCCATGACCGGCGAATACGTTGCATCTCTTCTCGGAGGCGTTTTCTTTTTAATACTCTCCGCCGGGGCTCTAGCTCTTTATGTTATTCATTTCGATGGGAAACCAAGAAACATCTTCTTTTGGGAGTTGATGACCTTTCTCGACTTTGCTAGTTTTGGCATTGCTTGCGTTGGAATGAGTTCGGCAATTTTGCAAACTCATTTTCAAGAGATCGTTACAGGGGATGTTGTTAAACATTACTTTGTAGGATGCTTCATTCTGGGCGCTGGTTGCATAGGCTGTTTCAATATTTTGATAATAGTATCTTGGGTTGTGTTGTAGTGGACAACTGGGTCTAAGTACACCAAGCTATGTCTTATGTACTTCATATTTTGGCAGTTCGCATAAGCTGCGGGATACAATGCCTTCTTGAATGGGCTTTTAGTCTCCTTATTACAAAGCGAGAAGCGGCAGGATCTCGGTGGTATTCCCATTATGAAACACTGCCCTCATAGGATCCACTCCCTACAGTCTCAACCCTTGATGTAAGGATTGGGATCGCTTGTGAACAGCTTTTCCATGGCTCTCTCGCGCTCTCCTGGTCAGCCCGTCTCTGAAGCGAAGCACGTGCGCTTAGGTACACTGCCTCCGCCTTCACTGACTGTACCACAGCTAAGGTTCTGATATCCATCAAGAGTGAGTAAAAAGTGATGGTTTACTTCTCACATCTTCTTCTTTCTCACTCCCATCTCTGAATGGCGACCCCGACACCCCTCGGGGGAACGGTTCAAGCTCCCGATATTGAGTCCAATTCCATTCCGCCTCCGGTACCGGGATACGTCTCGCTACCTTTGATAGCTGCTTCTTACCACTTTTTTTTAGCGCAAGTTTATTTTCAGAAGGCTGAGAAACCCTATACGTTTAGAAACCATCACGTCTTTAGCCTCAATCGCAGGTCTTTGTATGATTGCGATAGCAGTTCCCTGCTTCATCGTCTTTAGTTGTGTGGCCCTGGGCCGTGCGTTTGTCGAAGGAAGCGGAAACAATGATCCAGGAAAGCCTAGAGCCAATCCAAATGGTGAATATGTGATATCCGTTCTAGCTGGCTTCTTCCTTCTCCTTCTTGCTACCGGGACTCTCACTTTTCTTGCTCTTTCCTGCGAGAACAGCCTCGAGAAGACCTTTGTTCAGTGGGTAATGGTCATTTTAATCCTGTTTGGGTTTGGGCCTGCCAGTGTTGCGTTGAGTACGAGGATTTTGCAAGCCCGCATTGCGCATGTGGTCACTGGGGATATCGTAGTTCATTACTTTGCCGGGTGTACAACTATCGGACTCAGTACCTTTTTCCTTGTATGTTTCTTCGTCGTATGTTGTAGTGGATGTTGAAACAGAGTGAGACTCTAATTAATAGTTGTCATTATTGAAGTCTCGTCTTCTGCTGTTCAAACCAACAGATATTAGTATTTACGAGTTAAACATTTACGGTATGTCACCTCACTGTGGACCACCTTGTCACCGCTATGTTTTTGACAACCCTGACCGAAATGGGGGGGAACGCCACCATTTACCTCCCCTCGTGTCCTCCAACCCTCATCAGGGAATGACAACACCCACCCCATTGGCAGGAACTGTCCAAGCTCAAGATGTTGAATCGATCTATCATCCGCCTCTAGTAAGTCTCGACCTAGTTTTAGGAAATGCTGCCTGCCACCTGCTTGACTCCACGTGTTTTGTGGGAACAGGTTCCTAGACGCAAGTTTCAATTCCACAATCCCATTCGATCAGGGACAGTCTTATATGTCGCCTCGATGGGTGGTACATGCATCCTCCTCGTGGCGCTATCGTGCTTCGTCTTCTTCAGCTTTGTCGCTCTGGGACGCGTCGTTATTGCTTACAGCGGAGAGTCACCGATACAGACTCCCAGTGGGGAATACGCTGTGGCTGTTCTGGCAGGTTTCTTCTTTACTCTCTTCGCCGGTTGTATTCTCTCTCTTTACGTCAATTGTGGCGAGGGAAAGTTTAAGGATTGGTTCATGAAAGGGATGTGTACAGTCATCAGCTTGCTCGTCTTAGGCACTGCTAGTGTTGCAGTGAGTTCAAAGATATTGCAGTCCCGTATTCCCAATATGGTTGTCGGGAATGTGGTCTTACATTACTTCGTTGGCTGCATAATTCTAGTTGTAGGACCTCTTGTCGTTTTCTGTTTCTTCTTCTCATGGGCCGTCGATCGATAATATAGCGGAAGTTGGGTTTAGGGAGTCAAGCTAGACGTAAGTTGGGAAAGTCATACAGGTAGCCACTTGCCATTTGTAAACCTAAACTGTAACACATTGAAAGAAATCTTGAAATATTAATGGCCCTGTCTCCCACTCACCGAAAGCCCTTAGTTGGTGAGATCAACAGCAGTTGGATAATCGACCTAGGGATGGGACCTAAGAAATGATAAGAAATGGAGGGGGCGGTTTAAGCAAAGAAACACTGATGTCCGAACCGAAGTAGGCATTTGGGATTGAAGTGATGGATCACCAGAAAAGCCTCAGCGTTTCTTGCAGTGAAATTTTTGGCGATAAGACAGTAGGAGCCTTGAGAATCAAGATTAAAAAAAAAAAAAACTACCTTGTGGAAGGTTCCAGATTAGGGGCAATGAGCTTTACTGCTGCTGTGGTAGCCCACAGTTGACGGTTAGAAGTAAGAGGATGTGGAGAAGCCATCAGGAAAATACAAGAGAACATCTCAGTGTTGCCTTATCACTCTGAATGGACGCTATGACGATGTGACAGCATGCAAGAAGTATCTAACCCCAGGATACATGCCAAAAGATTTTCTTCATTCCAGTCGTTGAAAAGGCTGGAGAAAGAGGCATGTCATTTGAGCACAGCGGATCAAAGTCAGGTCATCACCGTCAAAACAAAAATAATAGGCACGCCTCGGCGTCCCTTAAGTCTTCTGCTTTTACTTTTACCCTCACCACCTCCCGCAACCTCCTTCTCTCCTGACCATCGATTACTCGCTGGCCGATACAACGTTACGCACCATCACGTAACATGTTCTCCGTTATGAGAACGCGTCTTTCACAGTCCTCGTGGTTCGCATCATAACGAACAGTTACGCGGGGCCAAACCTTTTTTCAAGTCCTTCTCTTTTCCGATCCTTTCTGGCGAACAACGCAAGAATCCATCAACAAACAGAATTCCCAGTCATTTTTAAGGAAAGTGACGGAGCCAATGGGACTTCGGTCAGTCTTCCCTCCTGTCACTCCTCGAGCCCAGCTCATTTCCTAAAACCAGAGCTTTTTCCTCTAGAAAGCTTGACGCCTTCTACCTGCGGCCACGATGCAGTTCATCCCAGCTAGAGTACTGGCCCTTGTGTGGTTTTCCTTCGTGGCTGCTCACGAGAAGCACTCGACCCGCAATATCCACGTCGTTGGCAGAGGAGTTGAATTCGAGGCATATCACCCTCCTTCTTCATTTGAGGTAAGTGTCCATTGAATAATATTCCCTGTTTTCGAATATTCACTTCCAATCTCCAGGGTTTTGGAACAGGTATTGAATATCCTGGCAGGAAACGCCAATCGTCGTCGCTTGAAAGTGCTTCCAAGGCTTTTGTTGCTTCAAAACTGGGCATTGATGAAGATTCCGTATCTTTCATTTCTGGTACGGATGGCACTGAGGGATCGGTCGCGAAGGTTGGATACGTTAAGCAAAGTCATGTATGTCTTCCCACATTTAGTTGAATGCTACTGACCTTCTCGCTTCCAGGCTGGTATTACAATCTCAAATGCGGTTGCTAACGTTGCGTTCGGTGCCGACGACAAGGTCACTTCTTTTGGTTCGTCCTTCGTCAAGATAGGTGCGTTGACCCCCCGTTCCTTCTGTCCTTCACCTCACACGCTGGCAGGCAAAATTGCGGATCCTACCCCTACAATCACCGAAGAACAAGCAATATCTGCGGCCGAAAAGAAATTAGGGGGAAGCTGGAACCAATTTCCGACACGCGTCGAATATTTGGCTAGGGCCGACAAGTCTGTTGCTCTGACCCATGGTGAATCGTTTTCAAATACTGATTTATTTCGGCTAATTGTTTTTCTTTTCAGTTGTTCAGATTCGGAATGACTCCAGCGACCTTTGGGTAGAGGCCTTCGTCGATGCCCACTCAGCCGAGGTGCTTCAAATCAACAATTTTGTGGCGGAAGTTGTGGTGCGCTACCTGATGTATTATCATATTCCGCTCATTCTGAATTTTTAAACAGTATAGTGTCATCGAAATTCCCAACCAGAGTCCTTATCAAGGCTTCACTGAGGTCACTGACCCTTTTGACCCACTTTCCTCACCCTGGGGTTGGCAATCTGTTGATGGTACCACTCAGACCACAGACACGAGCGGCAACAATGCTATCTCCTTCATTGGATTGGAGAATGCTACTACTGTTGAAAGCGCTGCTGGAGAATTTGTCTGTCTCCACGATCCTACTCTCCCGGCTACTGCAGCCATCAACCAAGACGTTGCTCGCGTCAACGCATTCTACCTCGTGAATTCTATTCACGATCTCACATATCGCTATGGATTTACGGAGGCGACCTTTAACTTTCAGAAGACAAATATTGCAGAAGGGGGTCTAGCGAATGACCATGTTCTCATTTCTGTTCAGGACCCGAGTGGGAGGAACAATGCTAAATTCGCTAGTGAGCATGCTTTTTTTTTTCGGACGGTTTTGGTGTTGACATGAGTTTGGTATAGCTCCTCCTGATGGTCAAAGTGGTACCATGCGCATGTTTATCTTCGATATTACCAATCCCACACGAGACGGTGCTCTGCAAAACGATGTCGTCATTCATGAAATGACACATGGCGTTACCAATCGGTTCGTTTCTTGCCCAATTATTTTGGCCGCGTGTTCCTTGTGCTCATGTTAATCCAGAATGACGGGAGGCGGCACAGCTGACTGTCTTCAAACTGTGGAAGCAGGCGGAATGGGAGAAGGATGGAGTGATGCTATGGCGAATTGGAATGCCATGAACTCGTCTGCCACGCCAGATCTTGTCACTGGAACTTATGTTCTGAATAATACTGCTGGTGTTCGAACTAAACCATACTCTACCAACATGTTAGTACCTCGTATTTGTTTTGCTCCGTTCATTTCATCTCACAAGGCTCCACTCAGGACTGTCAATCCATACACGTACTCTCGACTGAAGACCCAGAGCGAAGTTCATAACGTCGGTGAAGTCTGGGCTAACATTCTTTACAACGTCTATGCTGCTCTGGTTGGAGAGTATGGTTGGTCAGAAACTGCAAGAATGAACCCGGAAGGAACAGAAGGGAATGTTGTGTGGCTTCATTTGTTCATTGATGCTTTGCTCTTGCAACCTTGTAATCCAACCTTCGTCTCTGGTGAGTTCCTTGTTGCATGACCTTTGTTCTCAACTTTTCAACTAACTTTCCTTTTCAGCGCGAGCAGCATGGATACAGGCGGATGTTGATAGGTATGGAGGAGTGAATAAATGTTTGTTATGGAAGGTGTTTGCGTCAAGAGGACTAGGAGTGAATGCGAATGCTACTACACACAATGACGATCTTACCGTTCCTGATGACTGTGTTTAGAAGGATTTATGTAGGAAAAAAACTTATAATTTGACCTTCATGTCATAATTTTGACTATGCTGTCATCCAAGTTGAGTGAGTTCCATATTCGAGGGAACTTGTTCAGCACTTACTTGAGCTTTCCCCACATCTTTCCTGGACAAAGAGAGCCATCCACTATCAGATGAATAGAAAGACCATTGATTTCTAGCAATACAAGCTGAAGTACATCATGATGACGCTCATTCGTGTTCATTGGAACCCATCCCAAATAGCCACACCAATTGTTCGGCTCCACTTTGTTCCTTCCGCGTCAACGATGTGCAAAGTCAGCTTTTCCACACCAGACTTCTTCAATGGTGTATATATTGCTTTCTTCCCCAGGACAACGACAAGTCCCTTCGTAGCACCGGTAATAGAGAATTTAGGATCAACGAATCCAGCTCCCAGTGTAGTAACTGGGATGGACACTGTCTGGCCAAATCTACAGTACCAAAAAGAATTAATTTCAAGGTAAGGAAAGAAACGAGGAGAGACTAACTTGACGAAATAATGGGGATCACTCATGAAAGCCAAATATCCATCCATGGCTGTCCAACCTTTGACACCTCCCGTGGACCCATCCCACCAGTCCGCAATCCCATCGTTATTTGTATCCCAGTTGGCTTGGCGTACAGTGGTTGGGAAAGATTCGAGTCCACCTACATCAGCTTCGTTGTCGATTAACCCGATTTTGCCAGAAACTGAGCCTTTGTAGAGCGGGAGATTAGTGATGGTTTCGTTGACAATTCGAGCGTCATGATCGTCTATGAGCGGTGTAAGGTGGACAATTATCAGGGAAAGATCACTAAGCGAACCTTGAACAGGTGAGGAGGCGCCGGAATCGGCCAGGACAATCTTTTGGAGACTTGAGAAGAGGAGCTGGGGAGGGATGGGACATAACGAACCTTGTAAGCCTCAGCTGCAGACTGTGTTGTAACATGGTCCTGCCAAAATCTATAGGAAACCCATTAATTAAGTTGCAAGCATAGATTAGAGGGGAGAACGAACGGAACGTCATAGTTCTTCTGATAAGCCGGAGCAGGATTTATTGTAATTTTCGGCCAGCAAGGAACCGTGGGGTTGGTTTGGTCATCAGGACTTTCCACCCACTGTGTGTCCGTTGAGTTGGTGTAACCCAACATCATGTTACCCTATTACCATAATCATCAAGAAATGAAACAGAATAAGCGTGCGGAGAAACATGAGTACCTCGCAGTAATACGTTTGGGATCCAGGCAGACCATCTTCATACTGAGCCATAAGGGTATAATGCCTCGTTGAGCTGGGTCCTGGTTTGTAGTAGTTATTAATGAAGTTGACCTGTATGTCAAACTCAGCATGGAAAAGGTGAATGGTAGAGGAACAGAGAGTCCCACCTGATGCGCTCCTCCATCAGTTACACGATCACCTGACAAACAAGTCAGAGTGAGAGAAAGGCGACATGGTTGAACAGTAAACATACCAAAGTTGTATACAACATTGTTCCGAATATCCAGGCGTCCGGCAAAATTTCCTTCAGCATCAGCTAGCCAAGGTACAAGTTAACATCAGGTTCAAAACTAATAGAAATCTTTTTCTGACCTCCACCAGCCATACTCCAAGAACGACCTTCAGCATGTGCAAGCAAGTTATGATGAAAACTGCCAACGTCTCCACTAATCGATGCCGAAAACCCGTGCTGGGTTCCAGGAGGATAATTCTGATGGCCAGCAATATTCAATGGCTCAGAAATCATCGAACGCTGTAGCGTAATGTTATGGGCATCACGAGAGGAGAAACTCTGTGCGAATAGTGAGCTAAAAATCTGTGATGGAGAGTAGAATGGAAGAAACGCGTACCTCGTCAATTCCCCATCCCATGCTACATCGATCAAGAATACAATGGTTGCTCCCTTGCATTCCCATCCCGTCGACAGTTGCGCCGCTCACCTTCCCTGGACGTACACGCTAGTACGCCAAATTATTATTAACGCGAATTGAAAGTAAAAAATCCTTGCCTCAACTCACCATATGTTGGACTACAACGTCGCTGGCACCTGAAAGTCTAATGGCACCTGACTCAGCCTCACTTCCATAAAAATGACATTATAATTACAAACCCCATAGGCCAACCAATGATGGCTATTCCTTTCCCAGGTGCAGTCTGCCCTGCAATGGTGACCTCTGGGGAATTGACTGTCAACCTAGAGGTCAAATTGACAACACCTGTGCGCAGGTCAGCATTTAAAGGGGCGATGATAAGATCGAAACTATACCTCCAATATCAAAGATGACGTATCTTGGACCAGTCACCACAGTCGTAGCCCAGCGTAGAGTGCCCTCTCCAGAATCCGCCAAAGATGTGACCTTCACAACTGCGCCTCCACGGCCACCTCTCGCAAATCGCCTAGCCATTGTAACGCGCATGAGCGACACTGGGGTAAACGAGGCAATGAGACACATACCCAAACCCTTCAGCTCCGGGGAAAGCCAGAACCCGCGAACGGAACAACCAAACCATCCCAGTCGTAATTTTCCCACTCTCAGCAGCAGTAACGTCAATTCTCCAATAGTAAGTCTTGAGAGAATCGACGTTTGAGAGTTGATAAGTAGTCGCCGTGCCGGTGTAAACTTGTTTTAGGTCCGTAGAGGATTCACCGAGATAGACAGCGTATGTGGCAGAACTACCGGAGACCGGTGCACCCCATGTCATTGTGAGGCTTCCAGAGTCTGCGTCGATATGTTTGTTGAGGCGTTCTGTAATCGGAGGATTGTGTGAACAAACTTTGAAGGAAGGGAAGGATATAGTAAGGAGACTGACGTGGGTATGGGAAACTTGCTTGTTCTTTCACATTCCCTGTATCAACTTCGAAGCCATTGATATAGACGCGACGATCAGCTACGGTTCCACCTGCAGATGCAGAGTATACTATGACCACGGGCTGGTCGGCGGACGTGACGTTGAAAGCGAGGTAGCTGGAGGAGGAAGTCCAGATATTATCTTGGCGAATTGTTTGGTTATAGTTCTACATGAACAGATTCAATAAAGAAATGAATTCCAAAGAATACTAGTCGACGTACAGTGAGAAGGGTTTCTCCATTGATAGAAATGTCAATAGGATTGGTGTCAGTAATCTTGTCCCAAGCGTTGTGGTAAGAAAGTAGAGTGTGTTCTCCAACACTCAAACCCGAAAGAGTCAATGTCAATGATACCCCAGACGTGTCCTCGGTTGACATTCCCTCCGCGACAAGACGCTCGCCGAGTGGAGCTTCGAACCTCTGATGTACTAATTTGTAATACGCGCCTTTGAAAGCAGAAGGAGCTGAGAGAGTAGCTGTGATCCCACTAATAGTAGTGGTCGCTGTGGTAGCCCCATTGGCAATCGTCCAAAGAGACCAATCAGGTTCATCTTTTGGAGGTACGGTGGAAGGGTTGATGCGGACTCGGAGGGGGTCGGCGACGACCACGACGGACAGGGAGAAGAGCAGCCATGGCGTTATCCAATGGACCATCCTGTCGACGTTGATAGTCTTGTGCGCTCAACGGAATGTGTAGCAAAATTGGGTCAGCTTTTTAAACCTTTCACGAGCAACATCGAACAGTAAGGTCCAGGGACGAGCGGTCAGAAGACCGTGACTGAATCATGGGGAACACCTGACGCTGACCAGCGGTGAAGAAGCCGGCAAGGTCCGGCGACATATTTCAGAGACGTATTTGACGCCACAGAGAGTGAGGCGACCGAGGGAAGAAAGGGATTGAGAACTGCTTGAGGATAAAAGGGAAGATTATTGGCGAAGCATGTACCCTTCTTGTCTTCTTTGCTTTGCCTTTCTGAAAAACGGTCAGACAACAGATAACCAGCCTGAAGTCGAAACATCGGACAAACCATTCGAAGTGAATTCGGCCCGTGATGATGCGCTTCTTCACTCAAGACGAACATTGACGCGGGCCGTTGTGCGACCCCGACTAGAAAATCACAAATTCTCGTTGGCATCCGCCAGCTGGTCTCAGTGATATGATATTTGCTTGAGCGAGGTGTGCCTGGGCTGGCGGCCGGTCCTCTTGAGTGGTCGTGGAGAGGAAAGCATGGCTAGAGAAGGAATGGGAATTTGAGGGATCATGAAGGTGGAGATTTGGAACAGAGTTTTCACGGTCTGTGACAGTCCGCTTTAGGTTCTTGACCCTCACTACTTATTCAGGATGATGTGGGCCAGCTCTATCTTCTTCATCTCGACCATTTCCTGTAATAGTAGCGCGTGCTTGAAAACCTCACCGTCCGCCCTTCTGCCTTCAACCGTTGCTGCTGATAGCTTCTCGCACGGAGTTTCTTCCAGTCGCTGTCAAATTACACTGTTGACACTATACCTCGCACAAGGGAACCTATATTACCGGATGGTAAAACGACGTTCCACAATATGTCCATAGGCTCCAAACTTTGCAGCTTGATCGAGTTTTCATAGCCGGCTTTGGGTGTCATGGTGGGAGCACGTGCCGCAGTCACTTGCGTGACAGTTTGTTACATTTGAACTTGGATCCATGAGTTGCTGTTTGCTTCTCAACCACCACCAGTGATGGTGCTGAGCAATCTTCCCTCCTCCTCCTCATCCCCAAAAATATTCCTCGAGTCCTCAACATGTCCATGGACTCCGTCACCCTCTCCGAAACGTGGCCCAGCTTTAACTGTTGGCCTAACTTCCGCGAAGGCACCGTCTTCTCCGACGCGCCCCCATCGCCGCCCTCTCACGGTTTTAAATAATTTGGATGATTTTTTTAACGCTGATCCTTTAACCCACGGATGTTTTGGTTCCGCTGGGGACACACATTCTATAGCTACAACTTTCCATCCTGGTCACCTCCTCCTTCACCCAATCACTGATTTTGCCATCGGTGACCCATGTGAAGACGTTCCATTCATGAGTACACCACTCAAAAGTAATGAACATGATCTCTTCGAATTCCAAAGTCCTTCAATCAGTCCTATCCCTGTCCATTCCTCTTATCCAAACTCAACATCTCAACTCACCTCCACCCCACCACTACCTCTCCTCAGTCCGGAAAGTTCCGAACTGCTCCTTCGTCCTCCTAATGCACGAAGTGTAGCCTTTCTTCGTCCAGGCTCCGTTCATCGGTATACACCTCATAACTCATCTCTGCCACCAGAAGTGGCGCTTTTCCGAAGGCTCTTCCCAGATGAAGATTTTGAGAATGAAGAGCAAGTGCTCTTCAGGGATAACGAACACGACAGTGAAGAAGACTGCGATGCGTCCACAAGCGACAGCGGGGATGATCCATTCTTTTCTGGGGAGCAGTCTCGATGGTCGGTATCAAGGCCTCCTCTTCAGTGTACCCCCGCTTCCCTCAACATGAGTAAAGATGAAGTAAGCAGCCCTTCAAGTTCCCTTTAGGTGACATATGCTGATACCTAATGGCTAGTTTTTCTCAACTTAACCTTACTCATTGTCGTCTGAGCTGGCTATACGACGACGGATGTTATGATAATGCAAGGATAAGGATAGTTCATGTCTTCCCTATTTGGAATGTTAAAAGGATTGTACCAACATTCCCCGGCTGTCGGAACCTGAACGCCACATACCGCACACCAACCGCAAGCGGCAGACGGAGTGTGGTTCACATCCTTGTTCTCTCCGTTTTGATCACGGCCGCGGTATCCCTCAATTTCGTTGTGCATGGACTGAAAAACGATTCTGCTTTCCTTTAATGCTTTATATTGTGGCTTAGTTCTGGAGTAGAGACTCCGGGACTTTGGAATTGTCCAAACTCGGGTTGGTTCCGCCATCTGGATGTTTGAAGAGGTCCTTCAAGCTGTTAGCCAACAAATTCCACCGTCCAATCGTTATACGGGAAGTTAGATATCCGGAAACTTATGGAGAAAGCTTTTCAACATGACTGAGCTGGAGTGTTTTAGAGACGAAGGGTCCAAAGCTTTTAGAGTCTCCTTGCACCAACCCGTTTAGGTTTGAAGCTACTGCACGCCCCCATCTAATGACAAAACCATTTTCTTGGAATGTACGTCGTCACACCGTGTTTTTTTGAGGCTCATTTCGTACACCTCACTTCTAATATGGTCTCGATGGAAGCTCCATGAGTTTCCTCACAACCTACCATTTCAAAGAGCTATGGGACTTGCCTAAGAGTCATGTATCTGTGCATACACAGCCACACACTACCTGAGAACTCCCATCATGCCAGCCCCTCTTCCTGCCCCGGAGGAAATCTCCCTCGATGCTTACGATTTAAATGCATATAGGATGTGCATTGCTTTCGAGGCTCATTCTCTCACTGCAGGAGAAGCTGGCGCTATAGGTCTTAGGCATGCGAGAGTTTTAGGATATTTGGTTTTGCATGCTCCATCTCAGACTGCTCGCACCGAAGTCGCCAAGGTTATCAATTCCTGCCACGGCGATTATTCATTGCTTTCTGACCTAGGGGATACTTTCGTCGATTATTTTATATTTTCATGTGAGCACTTTTTCTTGTTTGGCGAAGGCTACGACGATTGACCCACGGAGAGTCAAAAGGTATAAAGGAAGAACACCTGCTTCAAATTCTCCTCCTGATGGACCCTACTTCGAAGCATACAAATCTCGTCTACTCACTTCCATTTCAAACCCTCCTACCACCCATATTGAAGCCAAAAGTCAAGTATAGCTTGTCCTTTGGTGTTTAGATTCTAGCTGATTACTATCGCTATGCAGGCCCTTATCAGGGACGCATTTCGCTGTGTAGTCTCGAGGAAATATGATCGTGTCGCCCCAGTCAGTGGGGATCTTAAACGAGCAGCTGGTGGTGGAGTGTACACAGAGCTGGCTCATATCATACCAGAATCCCCACACTTCAACGTCAACAAGAGTCCTGAGAAGGTATGATTCGCAATCCCTCTCATATGTCCACCTTTATGATGTTTTTCACTATCCTTTTTGACAGAGTGACTACTCATCTTCGGTCTTGGCCGTCTTGAAAAGTTTTGGTTACGATGTCCCCGGTTTATATGGACCTAAAATCCATTCCCTTTGCAATGTGATGACGATGTCAAAAGATGACCATGATTTCTTCGAGAGACTAGAGCTATGGTTCGAGAAGACGGTCAGTGGTGAAGGTCTTGTGCTATCACGTGCGCTGCTCACATTGCTCTTGCCCAGGAAACCCCCAACTGTTATTCCTGTCAGACAAGTGTCGCGTGCATTCTAGCACCAGAATTCGTGACCTTCACAACTCCCGATCCGATAAACCTTCCCGTTCCTAGTCCTGAATTGCTCACTCTGCATGGAGTGGGCGCAAAGGTTGCTCATCTCTCAGGCGCTGGAGAATATGTAGATGGCGTTTTGGAAGACCTGGAGCATTTAGACGTATTAGCGACGGACGGTACTTCTTTCGACCTTCTTTACCACGCTCTTGCATCGACTAGCCATCGTTAGTTCTACACTGAAGTACCATTTGTGAGCACTTCTGATCACATATTTTCCACCAGCGCGAGTTTCATGGATCATCTGTTCTTCTTTCAAAAGAATACAAGATAATATCAAACCGCGACACAAAAAGGTTGACTAGCCAGAACCGATCGAACTAATCGGATTGAAGGTGTTGCGTTAAATGCTAGCAATTTCTTTGTTGTTGATTTCTGGTTCTGAGACTGCTGCGGCAGAGGACGATGAACCAGACTTCGCCGAACGTGGATAAATGCGTGAGGCTTCGTCTAAAACTGTCCAACGCGTTGGCACAGCATTTCACTTGTTTACTTTTACACTCATCTGACCCCCTCGCTTACACCCATGGTATTAACAGCAACGCTCGGATCCTTTGCCCATACTTCGCTTAACAGGCCGTTACCAAGTCTCCCTCCGGAAATTTGGGCTCAGATTGTCGAGCATGTCCCTCAAAAATCTCTGAAACAACTGGCGCGAGTCAGCCACACCCTCTACGGTGTCTGTTCCATGGAACTTGACAAGATTCTAAACCTTGTAATACCTTTCATTAAAGATGGACATGATCTCGAGCGATTTCAGGCTCTGAATAAGCGTCTTGCGCTGATGAAGTCCGTTCTCTTCTCACATTCTTCGTCTTCATGTGTTGGTGGCGTTGAGGCTTATTTTACCCTTAGAAACAAGCTCTCACACATTAAAGAGCTACACCTAATGACTTGTCATTATGAGGGCTTTGTTGTTCAAAATATAATGGAGCCTACACCACGTTTTTGGAGCTTACCCGGGGGAATACTCAGGCGAAGTCGCATTCAGTCCCACTCTACGAAAGATGATGCCATTGACGCAAACTTCGTCAATCGAGAACTTCTTTCTCTTGTACCACAGATGGCGGCACTGGAACATCTTCAAATTGTTCACTCCGTATTGCGGCCGGCTGCACAGTGGCCACTTTGCTACCAGATATTGGCCTCCGAATCTTTTCGACTTACGACCCTCTCCCTCAAATTAGAGGCACTGGATTGTTTGGCACTGCCGGATACAGGTTACCCTTGTTTGCCCGTACTTCAAGTATTTCGGGTCGATCTGCTTAGAAATCGTGACTTCGAGCAGTCAATATCCACACTGTTGAGTGGTTCACCTCGTCTTGAAGAAGTTGACTACACCATCAATGGTCTATATGGATACCTAACGCCCGCAACTACAGCAGCGCTTTCGCAGCCTCCCCTCCATCCTGATCTCAGATGTTTTAAATGGACCACGTTGTCTCCTTATGCAACTCCGAAAGCATATCTTCTTCCTATGCGGCCATTCTCTCCCCTCCTCACAACCCAAGCTGTCCAGCTCGTAAATGTTACACTCAATCCGGTCCCGTCTATGGATGTTCTTCTTTCGCTAGACCTTACACGTCTCATTGAATTGAGAATCAATTTCGATGGAGTAGTATATGCTTCTTCTTTTTTCTATCATCTCAAAACAATGACGCAGCTAGAAACATTGGAGATGATTGGTAGTCCCGAAGTGTGGGACCAGAAGGGATGGGAAGTTCACCATACTTTGAAGAACCTGTACGTCCAAGTCTGGATCAATCAGTTTGTCCGGTCGTTGGATTTCTATCGTGCGAAAGCGCCGAACTTGGAAAAGCTAGTGGTCCTCCTCTTCGCACAGGAGTGGCATAGGAAAGATTTCAAGGTTAGGGCTGTATTCTACGAGGTGCTATTATCTCCTAACCGACATATTATAGATACAGCTCGACGTTATAGTCTCAGAATTAAAGTCACATCGTCGACAGTCCTCCCCAACCACTGTTTCAGGGAAACTTTGGGACTTCGGAATTGCTAGCGATAACTGGAATGTCTTTGGAATATGGCATTTTACGAAAGTACTGAGATCTGTCGCTTCAAATATTCCGACGATATGGTCATTTTATGGAACTGGTAAACTGGAATTGTGGAAAGACATGGAGAAGGACATAGACAAACGTTGGGTAGGTGAGCTATGGAATCAACTTCCAACTTTATATAATTCAATAAATTGAATTATATAACCTACTTACAATACTTCGTACTTTCTACTCTAAGTCCTTTAAAGGTTAGAATTGATCATTCCTAAAAATCGTTGTCTGAAGGACATTTACTGTCGAGGCTTCGTGCTACTGTCTATCTGGCTAAACATGGAACTTTGACCCAGGCCCTAACAGGAGTGATGAATCTTTTGTGAAGTTTCGGTCCACATGGTTCATCGAGGAAGAAGTCATACGACTGAGGCCCCACAAGGAAACACAGACTTATCCATGTCAGCTCTCCTTCCGCCCAAGAGATTCGTTTCCTCTTCGACAAGAGTCCTACATGCCGCAAAATGAATATGAATAAGGTACTAATATCACATATCACACTCATACGGATCCTTGCAATATACCGCATACACTCAAAGTATCGTCGAGCTCAAGCGATGCTGCACAGCATTTCTATCTTCGCTCATACACTCATCTTAAATTACCATTTGTTGGGACTCCCACGATCATACTTCCATATCTTGTTACGTCCATAGTTCTTTGGAATTATGGCATCCGCTCTCCCTCAAGAAATTTGGACATTGATCATAGGACACCTTCCTCGACGATCACTTCGGAATGTGAGGAGTGTCAACCGCACTTTCTCTGCCATAGTCTCTTTCAAACTTCAGCATATCCTCGACCTTCATTTCAGTGATGAGCAGAGTTTAGAAAGGCTTGAGTGTTTGAACAAACAAATCTCGGCGGCCAAGTTCGTACAATGTCTACCGTTCATTTAGTGACTCAACTTGAATGCTATGGCTAGAAATCGTCCTACAAATATTAGAGAATTTCGAGTATTTACTTCGATCCGCTTGCAGCTCCCGTCGAGTCGATTCTTGCACCGACATCGTAAACATAACATTCGAGTGGCAACCAACTGGGAAGCTGAATTCTTCCAAGCTAACCTTTCGGTTTTAGTGCCCCGTCTCACCAAACTCAAAAAGCTATCCATAATTGACCCGACACTTTGGGGTGAGCCGCACGAAAACTGGCTGCCATATTGCTGCGAGGCATTGAAGATCAATTCACCTCATCTCACAATCCTCTGTCTTCACCTTCAGTCCTTGAGGGTATTTGATTATGAGGAGTCAAGCTCCTGCCCCCCTTTTCCACAGCTTCGGATCTTCAGACTCCACCTTCTCGACCCGTACAACTTCGAGAGATGCGTATTCCGTTTGCTTTCCTGTTCGCTCGTACTGGAAGAGGTGGATTATAAGATTGTTGTTGGCCGCTCGATGTCTGAGCGGACGGACATGACCAACTGCAAGTCGGTGCATCCTCGCCTCCGTTGTTTCAAATGGACAACTATAGCTGGGTACGGGTCCCCAGGCCGATTTACTCTCCACTCCAGACCATTCTCGCCTCTTATGAATTCTGCAGCGTCCCAACTAACTTGTGTACATTTCAACCCATTGCCTCACGGAATCGACTTGAGCTCATTCGACGTAACTGGCCTTACAGAATTGCGGATCAACTTTTCCGACCCGACGTTCGAGGAAACTCAGGCATTCCACCGTCTTCTTGAAGGTGTGGAGAGGCTGGAGACTATAGAGGTCATTGGACTGAAGGTTCCGCCGTTAGAACTCCGTGGAGTGCACACCCACTTGAGGAAACTGTATTTGGAGTTTAAAACATTGGAGTTTCTTCAAGCATTGACTGTGCTGCCTACTAAAGCCCCCAAGTTGGAGACACTTGTCCTGGTCGTTGACGGCTGGTGTCGTGCAAAGGACCTAAGAGTTTGTCGATCATATCCCATCATTTTTGCCTTCTAACGTCATTTTCTCAGAGGGACATCAAACACATTGTCTCCCAGATCGATGCGTCAAACTTAACCTCCAGTTCTAAGTGGGGGGTATGGGATCTTGGGATTATCATGACTCGCACTAGCCTTGCTTGGTCGGTAGAAACATTTCCAGGGGTGATGAAAGCTATCAGTCGAAAATTCCCAAATATCCGGTCCTTTTATGGGACCGGGCAGTTGCTCTTGTACAAGGGGTTGGAGAAGAACATTGACGACGACTGGGCTGGAGAATTTTGCGGTTCACCTGTAAAGATTTGAGCCCTTTCGTACTTTCACCGTAGCTATGGTTGATCACTTGTCTTCAAGTTATCAATGTTGTTTTCCTTGAATAGAATACTACTGAAACCATTCTATCACATTACCATAATCAGAGTTAAGTACATAATTGATCCAGGGTAAATTTTAGGGGCCACGAAACATCAGGAGTGAAAGTTCTGACAATCGACTCAGATGTTGACGCGCATGGTGCGCTGATCTGTCAACTCCCATCATCGCGTGAACCCACGGATCCTCAGATGCCGTTACTCCCAGTAGGACCATGGTAAATGGGAGTACAATAGGCATACATGTTCTGACAAAGCAAGCATTGCGATCTGCGCCAGCGACTGATAAACGTGTCGCCGACTGATGGGTTAGCGTTCGCATGTGGCGGCTTTCCACGTTTTCTTACCGAGGTCCAAGGACACTTACAGTACCGGCAAAAAGTCATGGAAATGGCGTTTTTTGCAGCGAGCGCCAGCCTACCAGCTATTAGTGTGAAATTTTTTTAAAGCCATATATGTAGAGTCTTAAATAGAACTTCGTTTGGGGTTATCCGATATTGCACCTAGTAAGATATAAGCGGGCAAAGCCGAAGTGCTAAAAGCCAGACACAGTCACGGGTGCAAAACAACGCAGGGACATTAGTATTTTGTATATCCGCCCTTAGCATCTATTATAGCAGCAATACGACAAGGCATACTATCATATAAAGCATCCAAATACTCCTGCCCTAGCTTCTGCCATTCTTCTTGTGCCGCAACCCAAAGTTCTTCTAAATTGCTTGGTCTATGCTCTCGACGCGCAATTCGGTGCTTCAGTTCGTTCCAGGAAGGTTCAATAATGCTCATATCAGCTGACTGACCTGGCCAGGGAAGAACATCGACGTTCTTCCTTGCCAAATAGTCTTGAGCGCGATGGGATGTATGCTTGGGATCATGGTCTTGTTGAAAATAGATCTCTTCAGTCGCAAATCCATGGTCTCTGAGGGTCGGAAATAGTCCTCTAGAGAGTATATTCACGTACTGATAAGCATCCATGTTACCGTTGACTCGAACCAACCTCCCAAATCCACGCGATGTGATGCACCCCCACAACATCAGACTCCCACCCCCATGCTTCACTGTCTTCCTCACATTCCTGTCTGCAAGCTCCTCACCCACTCTCCTACGACACCAGAGAATCCCGTCTGACCCAAAGAGATTCACCTTGGTCTCATCCGTAAAGACTACCCGACGCCAGTCTCGTGGAGTCCAACCTGAGAGACCTTCAGCCCATTCCAACCGTCGTTCCTTGTGAATGACTCGAAGTAGAGGTTTGGTACGTCGTCTACGACCTGGTAGGCCTAGGAATGTGAGCTCGTTACGCATGGTTCGGACTGAAACTTGAGGGAAAATTCGTCGTTGGAGGTCCGTTGCGTCTGTGGCGTTCCCAGAATCGATCATCCTGACAGCTAGACGACGGTCCCGGGCGGTAAGAATTTTGGGACGTCCAGAACGAATGGGCTCGTCGTAGAAATTGTGCCTCTTGTGGTACTTTTCATAGTTTCGCTGGGCCGTAGAGATACTGCAATGCATTTTTTGAGCAATTTCGGAATACTCTTCATGCTCCTCATCTCGGAGCATTACGATTTGAGCACGTCTGGTAGGAGTGAGTTGGAGGCCCGTCATGTGTATAGCCGAAGTGTTGTTGATTGTGGTTGCGTTTGGAGAGGTACAGCGGCATTTTTTTTTCCCGTGACCGCGGCTGATCTGCCTGCTCAGCCTTTGTCGACTCGTATCTCAGGAAGCACCATACCTTTTAATTCAAAACGACAATTCACTCAAAACTACATACATGTAACTACAAATCAATGACAAGTTGAAATTTTTTAAATTCATTGTTATTGTGGAAAGAGTCATTTCCATGACTTTTTGCCGGTACTGTATGTCAATTATCTTACACCGTCTCAGTATTTTCGATAATCCTGTACTTAAAGAGAGCATGGCTCCCTATCTGTACCATTATCAACCTTCAAAATGTCCGCTTACGACGATCGCGAGCTAAATACACCTGAGGATTTTCTCCTCTTGACGTCGGACCTGGCCTTGGAATCAAGTGTTATACTCCTCAGTGGAGGTGTCTCCTATGGTACGTTTCTTATGTATCTTACCTACGAAAAAACTCAACTGTCGGACCTCTAGGTGTTTACCTCGTGCTCACATTAATATCATGGCAAACCCTTCGGTACGTCTTGACACCATTTCACTAAGCTTAAATTTTTACACACTCAATTCTTGCTTCGTAGCACGCGGCCTTATCCGTATTCTCGACCAACTCAAGTATTACGATGGACAATCCTCTTCCTCTGGGTAATTTTCACCGTGTCAGTCTCACTCCAAGCGTCATCGTACATGTTGGTGCTGCGATGGCCTCGACTTAGCTCCTCCACTGTTTCTCTGCAATCGCGGTATGGCGCTGTGCTAAGCGTTGAAGGGAAGTTACAGCAGGCCATGTACGTGCTTCATCCGATTCCTGTAGGACCATTTTCGACCCACTTTTCTACTTTCTCACAATATCCCTTCCTTCAATAGTACATGGCAGCGGACGCTGTTCCAATATGGAGAGCGTACGCTCTCTGGTCGCATTCCACAAAAGTGAGAACCTTTCTAACCACAATTTGTGCAATCAACATAGGTGCGGTTCTCCTCTGTACGGTGACTCAATATAACATCCTCACCTGTTGGCATTAAGCTGTTTGTATATCAAGATCAATCCTGGAATACCTTGTCGTTGAGCTCACTAGGCTTAACGGTATATCACAGTACTTGTATCCTGTTCAGCTCGCCTTCTCCGTAATTACGAACGGAGTTGCAACCATCGCTATTGGTATTCGGGCCTGGTAAGCTTCCATGTGTTAGTATTTAGAGAATTTTGCTTCTAATCGGAGCTAAATGCACGCAGGCATCACCGTGAACTGACCAAAGACATCAGAAGCACTTCATCAAGTCCACTGTCTATTCTTCTCGCCCTTGTAGAAGCTGGGGCTTTCTTGTGCTTTACCCAGGTATAATATATTGCATCAACCTTTCTCGGGCATGCGGTTTGACGATCGTCTTGATAGATTGTGAATCTGACCATGTATACGTTTGGCTTTCTGGTTAAATATAGGATCAACAGTCCGTATCTGCTGGCGGCGGTAGTCTTTGCAGGTTTTGGAGATACAGTCGCAGTATGAACCCGCTTTATTGCTGTTAGTATTGTCAATCGAAACTTACCTTGTCCAAACTTAGGCAGGATACCCAGCGCTCATTGTGATCATCCTTTCATATCAAGGTTCCTTGCTCGAACGGACTTCACATGTCTCTTCTACGGCGTACGATCCCGAAAGAGATGGCTCGGAAATGCAAGAGGGTGGAGAGAGAATCACAACTATCCAGTTTGCTGTGTCTGCACAACTAGTGGAGTCCCAGAGTTGCCCAAATTCTTATAGTTTGCCCCTCTACTTATCAAGGAAAGAGGAGACTGAGCCTCATAAAATTCTCTGATTTCTATGAGTTGTATTTCTGATATGCTCGTAGCATGGAGGGGGAAAGTTGTTCAAGAGAGTGCTCTTGCGTCCAAATACCTTAGAAATGGCAAGCACTGATCGTTGCCGGGCACTGAGGACAAAGGCCCTAGGTCGGGTCGGTTCGTTTTCTTTTCCTCGGGGTGTTCAAGATCCATTTTGTCGAAATCCTGAGAACAAGTTAATAGGAAGGTTCATGGATCTCATCGTTCGATAGACTTGGGTGGAATGAGTGCGTGGATTAGTATGAGAAAATACATCCGAGAACTCTGCACAGAAATGTAAGTATAAGTGGTAAGCTTCCCTGAAAAGAATGTTCTAGATATGCGTATTCAGAAGAATGATTTCATGGGACAAACTGATTGAATTCACTCCTAGGTCGGTAGTATGAAAGCTGTGAAACGAAACATCTTAGTAACATCGAATTTCAGTCCTTCGATTCACACGTCCAACATTTATACACCTAAACGGGAGCTGGTGTCGGATCGACATTGACATTCCCAGCCTCTGAAATGGTAGGAGTTGCGAAAACGTCCACTGGTGTCGGAGAAGGAATGAGCGCTGTAATAGCTTGGACAATTGTTGCTGCAGGATCAATAATCGACGCGATAGGGTTGAGAATCGATCCCACATCTCCAATAGGATTCGGTGGGGGCGGAGGTGGAGGGGGAGGAGGAGGAGGAGGCGGCGGTGGTGGTGGAGGAGGAGGTGGGGGTGGTGGTCCGCCTCCACTACCTCCACCACCACCCTTTGGGCCTCCTTTTGGACCCCCTTTCCTTCCCTTGCGTCTCTCGAATCTATGAAAAAAGCGACTAAATTAGTATAATAGCTATGATGGAAGTATTGAACTCACAAATATCCACCATTTATGTTTCCTCTATCATTTATGCCTTCGCCTCCGATTATGACATCGCTAAAGAAAGACATTTAATATTTGGAGGCTTTTTCGAGAAGAAAAAGCGCACTTCGAGTCATGACGAACTTGTTTCCAGTCAAGTGGCAAGGCTGACACGAAAGTAACGAGCAAAGCAAATGAAGTAACGACTGGAAAGCGCATGATTCTTGAAGAGGAGCACTTTGAGAAGGCAGGGATAAAGGAAGTGAATGAGCACCGGGCTGGAGACTCCAGTTTCACATACATTGCTCCTTAAATATTCGTCCATAGTCCGTTTGAGAACACCGGGGTTCTCTCAGGATAACCAGAGACGTCCTTTACGTTGAAGAGAAAGGTAAGATGTTTTTCGTAAGAATGGGATGTCGATGCAATCTAGGCTGCGGCTAGCGAAGGAGCTGAGGCCGCGAGAATGATTGATTGGCGAAGAAGCGAGTCGAAATGAATCTTGCTCCGGCGTTTGTCGGCAGCTTTGCGAAGATTCATCTGCCGTCTTTCGCGGCTCTGCCTTTTCGAAGCTGTAATAATTTGAAGACGCGAGGACCTCTTCATTGACACGTCATCTCAAGGCAATTTTCGACAACCATCGGAACAACGATGTCGTCTCAACTCCGTGTACGTCCGATTGGACAAATGTCAAAAAAAAAAACATTCCAAATCGCATGACTGTAGCCTTGAGCGGAAGGGCAACCACTTTGGTCAACAGCAGTACTTAGTGGTCAATGAGGCATGACGGTGACGAAGAAAGGACTAGTCGGGAAGCCTGGCCTTCAACGAAGGGGTTCAGCACAACAACAGGACGGAAGTCTAGACCACACTCCAAATACAGAGTGCGACCTGGTCAGTGCTGTGGCTGTATGAAGTTCGTGGGTTGTTGGTGATCATGAAGGTCCTCTAGCATCCGGGAATAGCCCCTCGCTAGTTCAAGGCCGGGTAGATTACGAAGATAGCCTGTAATTGTTCTATTTTAGATCCTAAATACCCTGGCGGTAGGATGAGAACTTTCAAATCACGGTATTGGTATAAACTGGCGTCGATTAGTTACCATATGAGTCAGAATCCACCGAGTCATCTATGGCCCACGTTACTAGGGTGTGGGGAAATAGGGTAGCGCTATTTAGCACCACCCTATTTCGCATGCTAAATAGCAGCTATATAGCAGTGCGACATAGATGGGGGGTTTTTGAGCTGCGAAATAGGAAAAATGATGCGAAATAGATTGTAATGAAGTATTAGAGCAAATAAGCCTGAGTACCGTCAAAGAAGCGATACTATGCACGTCAGTACTGAGTTTTGCGATCCAGAGGTATCTGAGGCACATATACGACCCTTCAAAGTCACATTGTGGTCTGTCTGAAGTCGACAAAAATGGGGCCAGATATCGTTCTGGCACAGAGTTGGCGGAAACAAAGCTCACAGCTGAATATTCGCAATAGGATTGTCCGTAATATGCTCGCGTAGCCTCTTCCTGTTGTGAAGAAGGCACAGTCTTGGTCAAATCTGGTGTCAGCCGCCGCTAAATCGTGATGGTGAACGACTTCTCCTTCGAGCCCCGACTTTCCCGTTACTCATCTTTGGCCAATGATTTATCCCGTCAATAAATGGTACATACAGAACCTTCTAGATTGCTTGCATATCAGTACACGGGATGACCGCAAAGCGGGCCTAATGCAATTCGCCTTTTTCAATGCACGCATCACCCCCAACTTGAATACTTATACGCGTCCCCGAAGGCTGGCCAAACCACGGTTCGTTTTACATACGTTCTCCCCTTTGACTTCAGATTTTGTCTGTCAATTTGTGTTAGACTTGAGGTGCCCGATGACAACAATTGATTTGGGACCGTTCTCGATGATGACTCGGATTCGGTTCTAATAGCTTCAATCTGGACCTTACTTAGGATTTCAGATAAATAGGCTGCTTTTAAATGGCACAATTTACACTGTACTCTTCGTTTCAAACCCGCTGCAGCCTCCTATAACGAAATAATTTCACCAAAAATCGATTTTCTTTAAGTGCGAAATAGATGCGAAATAGCCGCTATTTAGCAGGCGAAATTGGGCTGCGAAATAGGTCTCCAGGATGAGGGTGCTATATAGCATTGCGACATAGAACTCGAGGCTATTTCCCCACACCCTACACGTTACTCAACGATTAACAGCGTCTATATTCGCGTAAAATAAAATAACACTCCCTCTCAAAATATGGATTCAGGAAGCAGCCTACACTCTAGACAATTATCCACTCCAGTCGAACTCTAGGGAATCGATGGAAAAAAGTGACTCTGTTACCACTTCCACGAATTTTTTAGTTCTTTAATCGAGAGATCTACCAAACCCCTTGTCGGCATTAAACCACAACTCTTTGCTAAAAACAGTGAACACAGAGTCTCAAGGTCGAGTGCCAAACATGCGTACATGGTGCTTCCCTGAATGTCGTCACTCTTGCAATTGTGACATCTTATCCACGATGTGGGACTACTACATAAAGGTAAAAGCATGACTACAAGTCTGCGAACGTCAAAGAGATACCTTGTTTTAGGTCCCACATCCTCTGAATCCTTCCTCATATCTAACGCATGAGGCGCAGTCCTTACTACAAGACCACCGAACGAATGTCCCGAGTCACTAGGGATAGAATAAATGAGGACCGTGTGACTAGACATTGCATTGTGGTTTCTCACTATTCTAAATGGGGGGTAACAATATTCTGTACAGCATGGTTGAGAAGAGAGGGACCGAGGGACATCTTGAGTGTGTTGTAATAAACGGAAACTTGTCAATGCGCGAGAAGTGTAATCTAGAGACAAGTTTATAAATCCCCTGTCCCAAGTACTGGAAGTTTCAAGGACACTGGCCGACGAGCATCAGCGAGTAGAAGACGATTGATGGAGTTGTCGATTCGACAACTACCACAAGTCTCAGGGATATCACTAGATCCTAAACATTTAGCGACAGAAATGATAAACCTCTTGCAGTTTTCAACTACGCAAAAATACTCACTCTCTAGGTTTAGATGAAAAGCGGAATATATGGAATGTAAACAATATCATAAAAGTGCGAACTGGAACAAGGACCATACATTGAATATATCCGCCACTGCCGCCTGACCATTTTACTGCAATGCCATAATTCTGCAATTCTTGGGGTTTCGAATCGATGGGAGGGAAGGTACAGAAACAATCCTTGAAGGCAGTTATGACTCGATGGAGGTGAGCGGGCTCGGCTAGTGATGGAGCCTCCGGGCCCGTCGTACTCAAAAAAGCGCACACGTTTTCACCAAGTGGGTACTGCGCATGTATAATCAATATCTTTGCAGATTTTTCTTGAGAAATATCTAGGAACCAAAACTTACACTACTTTCTCACGATCGCAAAACAAGGGTTGCTTTGACAAGGCTCCCAAAATCCACTGTTCCATAGTCCATGACATTTTCCAAAATAGATTGTGGTGGCACATAGCCGTCCGCGAATTTCAAGTCAAAGTTCTGGACGATATGAGCGACAAGCGCTCGCATCTCGCGGTATGCAAGTTGTCTCCCTGTCAAAAAGAATCAACAATAGGTTTTAAATAGCTCAAGAGTTGGTATCGTACCAACGCATCCAGTTACTCCGGCTGAGAAGGGAATGAACGCTTCCATATTGTGTACAATCGTCGGGTCTGACGCCCTTTTCAGCCATCTCTCAGGCCAGAATTCTTCTGTACGAGGGGAAAAATAGCGAGTGTCGCGGCCGTATATCATCGGTGAGATATAAACAGTTGTGCCTTCTGGTACAAAGCTGAATGGCATCAGTATAGTGAGAAAACAGTGAGGTCAGGTTTGACATACCGACCTGCAACCATCATACCTCCACTACCGAGGGGCGGAGTCCTTCCCACTTGAGTCAGAACGGACGGAAACAGGCGTAACGCTTCATCTCTACAGGAATTTCATCAGATTCCGTACTAAAATTGACTACTCAAAGGGGATGCTCACAAGCAGGCATTAAGGTAAGGCAACTGTTGGAGCCTATTATGTGTGAAGGCGTCCCCTTCGACGCTGTCCACTTCGCGTTGCAGATTCTTAAGGGCTTCCTCGTTGGAAAGTAGATAAAAGAACAAAGCTGACAAGACACCAGCAGTGGTATCTCCCCCTGCACCAATAGCAAGAAAACAATCGTTGATGATGGAGTCTTTGGTTGGGCGAAGGTGAACTGGCTCTCCCTCCCTAGCAAGATGGTGGAATAGGTCGTTTGTCTGAGGTTTTATAGCCCGCTCGTCAATACATTTCTCAGCAAAATTTCTCAGGTACATAGGACCCGCTGCCAGGGACGCAGGGAGATAATGAAGGAAATTGGCGAGCCAAGGAAGAAAGCCTAGTGTAGTTTGAGCACTGAAACAACGTCAACTGTCGGGATCTGATGACAAGAGCATAATGGTAGACTTACACAAACATTGTTTCTAAGATAGACCGGAATCCACTGACGTCTCCACCGTCTTGAATCATAGAGAACCCACCACCGAATACTATATCTCCAATGAAGTCCCATCTAGTCAACCATCTATGTTAGTCTCGTCCACGCATAGAAAAGAGGGAGAGAATTTACGTGAAATACTTTATCCAATCCCCAAGATTCACCTCTTCATGTCGTGTAGCTCTCTCCTTCAGTTGTTCAACGACTTGCAATGCTCGTGTTTCAATGAATTCGCCGTAGTCATTGAGAGACTGAGATGTAAAACCCCTGTTCCACTGCTCCCTTTTCTCAGCATGCAATTTGATGTGGTCTGGAACGCTGACAGAAAGACAGCTGCCAAGGTGTGGGGCGAGATGGTCAGGCTCTGTCGCACGATATGCTGGGTTCAGATCGTGAGAATGACAACATAAACTGCTGCGAGTAGCAAGAGACATACCTGAGCTTCTTGGAATCTGAGGATCGAGCAACAGTTTCTTCACTGCATCAATGTCAGCAATGGAGACCAGGTTAGGTCCTAGATTGACAATTCTTAGCCTAGAGTCGAAAAAGTAGGTGAAAATGGTGGAAAGGTTACCCATCCTCACATGCGTCCCATATTTGCGATGAAGATTTCGTATGAGGATATGCCTCTTTCCACCAGCTGACTTGAAGACCATCCACAAGTTGGTGGCGCGCGCTAGGAACGGTCCTGGGTACCCTGCTAAGGGATGCCATGGATTGAATCGATAAAGGAGAACCAAAACAATGATGCCAATTATATGTGTAAGAATTGAAGCCAAGATGCCGCCAATCTGGACAGTCTCAGCAACACGAATTGCATTGGCGGTCGGAAGACCAAGCAGTAAGAACAGTCTGGCTGGGAGGCCCCGCGGTTCCAAGCGATTAAAGAAGCCATACGAAAGCTTTAATAAATCTTAATGCAAGAGCACAAATCATAGAACAAGACCACAAACCAATATGCAGGCGAAAGTGCTCCAAAGCATCATGAAGGAAATGGACAACCAACGCCGAAGCTTCCATGCTTTTAATGGTGTATCATGCCTCGGCAATAGAGGGTAATAACCATGAATGGGCTAAAATTGACAGAATTTCTTGGTCCCCCTTCTGTGGCTTGGTGGTCGGAAGATCGCGACGTGTGCCGGAATTTAGGTTGCCCACTATCATCACCTGCATCTTTTCACCGAAAGAGTTTGTTCCATATCAATTGGATATGGGATGAACGAACCTTTAGAGAATGAGGCTCCTTTGTTCCAACTTATTGCCCCGGTACGACTAACGTTCTGAGCGCATCTCTTCATAGTGCATAAATGGGAATGCTCCAATGCCTTGAGTGTCGCCCCGTGTACAAGTATCCATTCCCATGTGAAAACATTCTGAAGTAAGAACTGCTGTCTCGAACTTTGGAAAATTGTTTCGAATCACAAAAAAAAATGTCAAGAACATTACAAATGCCCTGTAGACAACAGATTAAATAATCCCAAACTTCAAAGGCAATCCATCTTCTTTGTTAAACTCCTTCGCCAAAGACTTATACTGATTGGTAAACTTCAAGTTGGCAATGATGCCATGGGCTGGTGAAGCAGGTTCCCATCCGAGAGCAAACGGCAGTCTCTCGTTCTCGAACCACTCCTTCAACCAATCGACACGAACGTTCCCGTCTTCATCACCAACAACTAAAGAGATAAGTGCGCCTTCTCTCCAGCACGCATCCGTCTGTTTTTGCTCCAAGGTCACTTGGGGATTGCGCGTGAATGAGTCTTTGAGACGAGCTTGGCGAGCTTCAGCGATGTCGGTGGGAGTGAGGATTTTACCATCTTTGCTGAAAGATAGGAGTTGGGAGATGAGAGTTTGGTTTATGATGAAGTTGCTTCCCAAGGCAAGGTCATCTCTGGTAAAGCTTGCGTCATGCTCAATCTGATTGTGGCTGAAATGGAAAAAGCGTGAGTGAGAAGGCAACACACGAAATGACAATAGGCAAAGAGAAATGAACGTACGAGTCCGTCAATGTCTGGAAGCTTTTTAATCCTAATCCAAGATTGTCGATAATCGAGATGGCGCCTCTAACTCCTGCACCAGCGACTTGAATAAGACCGAAATCGCTCTATAGAAGTGGATGTATGTGAGCTTATTTTTGAATTCTATGGGGATCAGGTGCAAGCGAGAGGACCCACAGCAATGCCGAGGTGATCGTTCATGGCCGTCACGATGTCGGTAATATGAATGTTTTTCCCGTCCCGGGGAAGAAACCCGTGGTTGGCAAGGGCATTCAATCCTGGACAAGGTCCTCTAATGTCGTCAGGACCAGGCTGTTGCCAGTCTCCAGCATCTGCACGACGTTCTGCTGAGGCCATGCTATGAAATCAAAATGAGGAAACGGAAGGCAAGGAGGCAGTTGGGAAGACCTACGTCTTTCTTAAGAGTTCAGCAGACCCAGGTGTCCCAAGATACTGAGGAAAGGCTCGAGTGACTCCTACCGACGCGAAGAGAAAGATTGCGGCAGAAGATAGGGTTTTCATGATAAATGAATGAGTGACGTGAAGAGAATGTGAGGTGTTTTGTGGTGAAAGTCAGAGCAAAGAAGGAAAATGAGGAAATACAAGCGGACCAAGAGTGGAAGCTATCACGGACTACGGTGATCCTGGCCCCCGTGCCCCCTCTGAAAAGAGTCGATGGATGTCAATCTGTGTACTTGCTCTTGAGGGTACACATGCCTGAGACTGATGGCCAATGGCCAATGCAAGGAGAGTCATGGAAACTTCAATTCCATTCCTCAGGTATGGGATGTCAGAGTCAATGAGCTCAGGATACAGCTCTAGGCACGTTATTCCATAGAGTGAAACTACCCGAGATGCAATAGACTGAGTTTTTAAACGACAATTAAATGAGAATTAGGATGTAATGCCTGAGCTTGCAAGAGGAGAAAGATGTTTGATGGCATCAAAGTGTCCACCACTTGGTTCCAAACCACCACTATCCTGTTGGCTCTCTGGCCAACCTCTAGCCTTTCGCTCTCCTCTCTTCCCCCTGCACCATTTTCGCATCTCAGTGATTCGAACATCGCAGATATATCGGACCTGGTTCTTCGTTTATCCTCGTCTTCCATTCTTCTCTGAACATGGACATTATATACACTGGCAAAATAAGCATGCGACTCCAACCCACGAAATTTGTATCAGAAGTTCTGGTATCTCGAAGCATTTGGTGAGAACTGCCAAAATTTGCGACACGAAAAGCACTCAACCCCTTCCCAGAATCCAACATAGGATGGCGACCTCTGTGGTTTGGCCAACATCGCGCCACTCGGTGCGAGTACCAATAAGAGACCGCATTGTACCAAGTGGACTCCTCCGAAGCAGATTCAGGCTATGTCCTTGACTCTGCCGTGCTGAACACCTCATCAAGGGACGAGAATTGGTCTGCCATCCTACATTTCAATTGGTCACCAATGCAACGCGACATCGCCGCCAGTCGCGTCCCTTTGTCCTAGCTTGTTACTGATGAGAACTGAGGAGATGGAAAGATTATGAAGAACAAGATGGTTCCGTCGCACAAGATCGATAACATTCAACTATCTTCACGCGGCTCTCACCTGGGCAGTGAAAAAATAAATGGGAGAATTTCATCAGTCAGACACCGACCATAGCCCTGTTGATATAGGTATTGCACCCCTCTACCAACTACCTAACTCATCTAACATAGATGCCCCCAGATATTCTCACTTGCCTTAGAATTGGGCAACTCGACCCACAGCAGCCACTTTCAACGAACAAAATACGCCGCCTTTCGCGGCCGGGAGGAAGTCACTCTGTTCCAACGCTCTCACACCCACCGCTCTCCGCCGGGCCCATCTGGACTACGTGTACTGGATTTTCTCTAGACGACTCCGTCTCCACTCTCATGTCGACCTTCAGCCACACTTACGCCTCTCAATAATCCAATTCCAGCCCATCTTCGCACGAGCTCCCTATTCTTTCTCACCCGCGCACGCGCGTCCTCTTGCTCTTCACCCGGATTCCTATTTTGGAACTAACATACCTTCCACTCGCTGTCAGCAACGCACGAATTCTGCTGGATTATCACGCTCAATCCACTCCAGATCCCAGATCCCCTCCATGATATCGATGCTGAGCATCCTCAGGTGCGCTGATGAATTACAAGGTCAGCATGCAAGTTGAACATACAGTCCCACCCCCTCCCCAAGCAGCTCTTCGCACTTCATGATCTCAACGATGCTCTTCGTCGACTATCCTATATTTCACGTGAAAGAGCTCGATTTCGAACTGAACTATTTAGCGCCGGGAGATGCGTTTGAGCCTTACACCACTTTAGCCCCCTTCCATCGAACTTACCATCTTTACCTCGCTCTCCACCATGACCACTGTACATACATACGCCGATAATTGCGTCACGGATGATTCGGATTTTTCATGGACGAATTCCCATCCGTACTTGTCGCGCCTCGGCCGACAATAATCCTCTCCTTCTTAGACTATGAAAGTTCTATCACTTGACTTGCTGAATCACCAACAATCATGCAGCTTTGAGTACTCGTGCTCGGGTACAAAACACATAGATATCAAGTGACATTCAAATATTATTCATTTGGGAGGCATGTTTGCAGGATTTGCCGGCTCCCCGACCTACACCAGGTACCATGGCCTGTAATATAAAATGGGAGTTGCAGAAGCGGAACGTCGAAGTTGGTCCATCCGCTCCGCTTCGTGTTTGCGAAACAGGTCATATCGTCAAGTTGTCGGAAAAATGAAGATTCTCTTGGCTTCAGCTTTGCTTTCCTTAGCCTTACTGGCTAATGGTGCTGATTATGTGAGTTCAGCCGATCTCTTTTCCTAACTTATTGAATATTCACTGATGCACACAACGTAGCCCTTCGACCTCACGACTCTCACAGCACCGGATAATTCCATCACGGCCAAATTTGTCTCCTTTGGCGCAACAATGACTGAGTTGTGGGTGTCCGACCGCCACGGCCTAAAGCGAGATGTGGTTCTAGGATATGACGATAATGTGCTTCGCTCTCGTTTGTTTCATACTTCCCAACATTTACTGATATGTGCAGAGTCAACTCATGACTGACCCAAACCACCCTGTATTCAGCCCTATTGTCGGAAGATATGCGAACCGTAAGTTTTCTTCTTCTATTCCTTAATATTTTCGAGTTTTTCAAGCTGCTCGATGCAGGTATTAAGAACGGCACCTTTTCTATCCCTATCAGTGCAAATCCTGACCCAAATGCCCCGAACACATATCACATTCCGACGAACGATCATGATGGTAAATAAACCTTTTTCTCTCCCAATGATAGAATTAATATGTTCGTTTAGGGCAAGACACCCTACACGGTGGTATCCTAGGCTGGGACAGGAGAAACTGGGTTTGTGCTCCTCTGTTTGGCAGTCATCCCATTACAAACATGAATCTTCATATCACAGACCATAGTTGCCAAGACCCCTACCAGTGTAACCTACAAGCACATCGATCCCGCTGATGAAGGTTTCCCAGGCACAGTCACCGCTTACGCAACACACACTGTCTCCAACGGTGGGACACTCACAACTAAGGTCCATTGTGAAGCATCTGAATTGACGCCCATCATGCTCACGCAGCATATTTACTGGAACCTTGACGCTTTCCTCTCGTCCACTGGTGTACCCGTCACTGTTGAAGCCGACCGGACGATGCTCAACCACACCCTGAAATTGGACAGCAGTAGGGTGATTGAAGTAGACGATTTGGCGATCCCCACGGGAACACTTATTAATGTGACTGGTACTCCGTTTGATTTTCGAAAGGCAACACAGATTGGAGCGAGGTGGGCGGACACGGTGGATCTGTGCGGCTCAGGATGTCAAGGTTATGATCATGACTTTGTTTATGATCAAGATGAGCAGAAGAAGACCGGGACGACCTTGTGGAGTGATAGGTCCGGTATCAAGTTTGTCGTTTTTGTTCAAAAATTTTGCCTGGAAAAGCAGAGAAGTTGATTCCGAGTTTGTAGGGTTGATATATCGACGAACCAACCTGCCGTCCAGGTGTATACTAGCTTCTGGATGAACCAACCTGCAAAGAAGATACACGGCGGACCAGCATTGAACTACTCTAGGTAAGCTTTGGCATATCTCTCTCTAATGGGTTGGTAAGTAGGACTAATCACTTAATGTTAAACAGGTGGAGCGCAGTTGCAATTGAACAGCAAGGCTGGATAGCAGCCATTAATACACCGCAGTGGGGAATTGATCAAATCTGTGAGTAACTAGTGGTAATGTTCCTTCTCAACTGCTAATAGCGTGTGTTTTAGATGGTCCTGACAGAGACTTTGCCTGGAGCTCCACGTACAAGTTCTCAACAATTCCTTAAGAAAACCAAGTGTACATGTATTACATCAGTCCCAACTTCCTAAGAGGAACAATCTTCGTGTATATTAGTTTCCCTTTGCACTTGATGGATGGTACCTCCAGATGATGAAGGCCCTTCTCAGAATCATTTGTCGCCCGAGACGGTTAAGTTTGCTCAGGTTGTTGAAGGAGAGGAGGTAGTTGGGCAACTCTGGCTTCTGAGATTCATCAAGACATCAATGCCTTCCATCCACTTGCTACGCGTCGCCCATCAATTCTATAGCATCAAACTCGAAACGCCCCTTGTTTTTGAGAACAAATGGTGAAGAAGCAGGAAGAATGCCCGGTACATGGTCAAGAAACATTTTGCCGCTAGCATGAATTCTGGATTATGGGACCTTCCTTTTGGACTAAACAAATCAACTGGTGAGAACCTTCGACTCCCGATTTTTTTTTCTAATGCTATGGATTATCATCTCGGACCTCAAATTTTTATTTTTATTTACCTCGAATCCTGGAGAACGGCAGACCGAGGGATTACATGTTTTGGCGTTCTTGCACTTCTCGGAGACCCTAGTCGCCCTGAATTTGCTCGGAGGAATCGCGGGTCACAGGAGAGAACAAAACAGTGGGTGCCCTGCACAGGATGAAACAACGCATGAATGAACTTGTGATGGAACGTCCTCGCATGCTATAGCGTCATGCTCTTTACACTCTTCTCTGGGTAAACATTGCCGTGGACTCCACTCGATGACGGAGCCAGAAGCTCTACGTTAGCCAACCATAATTCTTCAGGGCCTGTCCCGTTTGTTAGCTATGCATTCCCACAGCCGGCTGATGGTATCTCTCCATGTTGCGCAGTGACCTGCAAAAACCGCAGCACGGCACTCCTGCCATGTGTTGACGCGTGCGCCTCTAAACGAGCCTCTCACTATTTTCGTCATTGGGAAGGGATTGATTGCAAATCCCCGAATACGCTCGTATTCGAGGTTGGGCTCTTAAATACAAGGAAATGGAGTAGCTCCTCATCTCAATCCATTTTCTGGCGTTCTGTGCCATTCTATCCAACATGCCAGGTTATCAAGCTCTTGGAATTCCCGCTTCTCACTCGCTCGTCAACATTACAGCTTTTTCAATAGTTAATGCCTCCGCGGTTAGCCAAATTCACACATTTTTAATCTCTTTCTCTAATTCCTTATATATAGCTTCCTGCGTCATTGTTCATTCAACCTTCCTTGCCTGGTCGCGATGTTTACTCGCCCTCCGCGTATTCCTTCTTGATCTCGAATGAGGAAAAGAAGCAAAAGGTCATGTTTGACCTTGGCATTCGCAAGGACATGGAGAACTTCGCTCCTGTTATGGCTGCCCAATTCGCGGGAACTGGTGCTTTCACAGTCAACCAAGATATTACTGAGCAACTACACGCTGCTGGTACGCCCTTAGAAGCAATCAATGCCGTGATATGGAGTCATAGTCATACCGACCACGTTGGTATGTACATATTTCTTCATAGTGATTCAAGAGCTTAATCGTTTTCTCTTCTACAGGTGATATGGCATTGTGGCCTTCGTCAGTCGACCTCGTTATCAGCTCCGATTTGGTCCACGACATTTATGATCCTGTTACCAACCCCAATGGGACGTTGCTCGCTTCTGACTTCGGGTGAGTCCTGTATGTTTGCAAATATTCCTACCTGACTAATTATTTATTCTAGAAATCGAACGAACACAGAACTCGATTTCAGTAAGGCGAAATTGCGTATTGGTGGTATGTTCTTCCAACGAGTACTTATTTATCCCCACAAGGACTGATTTCATTGTGTAGGATTCCGAGCTCTGGACTATTTCAAGGATGGTTCCCTCTATCTGCTTAACGTTCCTGGCCATCAAGAAGGCCATATTACCGCTCTTGCTCGTGTCGCACCCACGACTTTCGTTTATCTTTCTGGAGACACCTTCCACCATGTAAGTTCTTGTTCTCGAGATCCAAGTATTCTCAATTAAATATCCCTCTTTCTCAGGTTGCTCAAGTTAGGCCAACTGCAGCTCTCCTCAAAAGTGTCCCCATGGACTCTTCCGCTCTTACATCTGCGGAAAGTCACGTTAATACCACTTTCTTTGCATCTGGTGGGAAGGACACACCCACCAACTTCGATTTCTCTGCACGTTCCGGACCGTTCCTCGACCTTACAGAACACGGAGTCTATGCTGACCCCGCTACAAGTCGGATCTCTCAATACTCCACATGGGACTTCGATGCTAATGACGATCTTATTGTTGTGGCTTCACATGATACTGCATTTAGGGACCACTTTACTGCAGATCCGCAAGCCTTAATGAAGTGGAAGCAGACAGGACTGAAGAAGCAAGTGGTTTGGAAGTTCGCTGATCCGAATGATTTGGCTTGGAGGTTGAGCCCTGCTTAAAAGATGGACATCTTATTCTATCCATTCTACGGACATCGTCTCACTGTCGTATTTTAATTTCATGTTAAATTTTGCATTCTTTATGGAAGTTTGACTGAACGCGGCCGAAGCTTCATGGTATCAAGTATGAAGGAAAATCCATGTATTCAACAACATGTGAGCATATCATCTATACGAACTAACTAAGACCTTGGTCCCTTGTATCATCAAGAAGCTCATACTTGTCCGGAATGTCCTAATAAAGGCGAATCAATCGTCCACTTGAAACTAGCCTGATGAGTTCCTGTCGTCCTGACCTCACACTTCTTTTCCCAGATATTAGTCTCCTGCTCTAGACGAGCGACCGTAATATCAAGTTGTGCTACTCTGATATCCGCCTGTCCAAGCCTGTGCAATTAATTGCTTCAGAATGATAAAGGAAGGAAAAAGCAGTCAAATGACTTCTCAGTTGATTCCTTTAAGTTTCTCTTCACCTGATCTAGCTCTTTTTCTAACAGCAGAATCTTCTGAGAGGCTCTACAGCTTTTCTGATTGTCGCGATCCATCTTCAACTTTGCTTCTGCAATATTTATATTCAATTTAGCTTCCTTCAGTTCCTCATCCAGAACAGTAAGCCTGTCCTGTAGTTGGACCGCGTCTTGTTCCAGCATTTCCACTCTGTTTTCGGCTTCTTCTGCGCGCAATAAGTTGGTATGCGCTTCTGTTCGCAGTTTCTCTAATCCCTGTGTGGAGGGGCAGCCATCAGTGCCCAGACAATGAAGGGGCCGACTGAGATGTAGAGAGCTACGAACAAATCGGACTGCGTCCATGCGCAAAGACAAGGTAGGGCACCTTGAGGTGTGTAGGACGAGGGGATGTATGGCGAGGCGTGTCGCGGTCTGAAGCAGGGAGAGAAGGACACGGGTACAGGTTCACGCGCATGGATCCCGCCGTCGACGAATATGAATAGGGAACAAGATTCCATCTTTCCCCCTTGGCTACACTCCAAGTACGGCATTGTTAGGTTATTCACCTCCACCTTACGGTCCCCTGAACGAGGTATGATGGCCAACCCTAGCAACCGCAGAGTCCCTCGTGTTCTTTTAAGCCAATACTCAGGTATGGAATAGCGAGGGTGTCAATACCAATACAAATGAAAGACAAGTGTGTGCTATGATGTCAAACGAGACACCAATTCAGCTGGTGTTGACGCAGAGGAAGGTATTTCGAACCAGTTGAATGTGAAGAGAACTCGGAGCGATCAATACTAGCCAGGATCTGAAGTTCTCTCTCCAAGCTGAAACTAGTTTTTCCAAAAATGTTGGGAACGTCACGAGCATCTTATGGACAATTTTTAGACTGGCAAAGTCCTCGATATATCACGGAACGGAATTTTGAAAGAGCTGATCAGGTGAAAACGTGAAATCTGGAGACGCCTAGGCTGTTGGCGAGATACAGAGAAGGGAAGGATAGTGGTGTGAGAAAGCTCCGTTAAGAAGAAGCAAGTCATTGGAACAGGTATATACTCTAATCGCGCAACCAAGTCGTGTTGCCAGGGATCTCGTGGTCCAAAGCAACCTGGTTTTGCTTCCAACCGCCCTCACTTTTTTTGCGTCTGGGAACTCTCGTGTCCAAAAAACAGGACTTCTTCTCTCCAACTTTAGAACATTATGTTCCGCCGGTCTTTCAGTAGAGCCTGACCACCAATATTCGGTCCGGTTTCATTCCTAGCCGTGTCCCTCACATATATCCTCGGTCGCCTGCAATGACTTGAACCTCAACCACCACCATCATCACCACCTTCACTTGAAATATGCCTTCTCGAGGACCTATCATTTCCACGCCGCTCACAACACTGTTTGGAATCGACCATCCTGTCATGTTGGCTGGTGGGTTCCATTTTCTACGGTGACCAATTTGGATCGAGTCTCACACACCTGGCATCATCTAGGAATGGATAGAGCTGCCGGTCCAGTTCGCAAACCTCTTAGAAATCGTGAAATATATACTCTCTGAGCTCTGAACTGTAGAGTCTGGCTGCTGCAGTCACCAATGCTGGTGCGTGTCTTAATGTTAATGGTCCCCCCTTCTCGCCGTCTACGCTCATACGCCGAGAATTTTTAGGTGGGATCGGTGTAATTGGAGGATGGTTAATGAAGCCAAGAATTCTCAAGATTGCCATCGACGCGTTGAAAGAAGAACTCGAAGACCCGAATGCGCCATTTGGCGTTGACCTCCTTGTGCCAAAAGTGTTCGTGTTTACACTCCACTGGTTTCCTAGCACCCTTTGACCGCCTTGAAACAGTGGTGAATCTGCACGCAAGACCAACGTATGTTTATATTTTGACCATTCGCTTGATAACTGAAGTTCAGTTTTCATGTAGAAAGATTACACAGATGGTCAAATGCCGGAACTCGTAGACACCATTATCGCTGGTGGTGCAAAACTTTTCGTCGGCGCAGTGGGTGTTACGCCGAAATGGGTAGTCGATAAATTTCACGCTGCCGGTATTCCCGTCATGAAGTTCGTATTCAAAAACCCTCGATTCCTGTTTACCTCCGTGGTTAATTGTCTTTTTAGTATGGTGGGACATCCCAAACACGTCAAGAATTGCCTGGATGTTGGAGTCGATTTAATTTGTGCGCAAGGTTCGTTGTTATAACTTTCATGCCACATTATCCATTTTTGACTTTTGTTTCTGTCCTAGGCGGTGAAGCAGGCGGGCACACAGGCGACATCCCCACTTCAGTTCTCCTGCCGTCCATTGTCGACGAAGTAAATCGTCTCAATGGCAAGAGTTCTTTGACTGGGAACCGCACCATCGTCGTCGGCGCCGGTGGAGTGTACGATGGGCGTGGCCTTGCATCGTGTTTAGCATACGGAGCTGCTGGTGTATGGGTTGGTACCAGGTTCGTCGCGAGCATAGAAGCAGGGTTTGTCATTCTCCTTGTACCAGTCAGAAATATTCCACTGACAGGATGTTACTTGTAGTGCTCCAGAAGCACATAAGCAAGGTTTGGTGAATGCTGGTTATGATGATGTCATTCGGTCAGATTTTTCCTCGCTTTTTGGAATACTGACTTAACCCCTTCTCTCCTGACAGGACTACGTTTTGGACAGGACGACCGGCACATACTTTGAAGTTGCCAGAGCTCATTGAATGGTAAATGCTCCGTCTTCTCGAATGATACTTGGTTCCCTTCTTACTGCAACATATTCATTAGGGAAACAACCCGCAGAGACGAGCATGCAAAACTTCTGTCTGAAGGCAAAATCCCTTATTTAGTAGAAACAGAGAAAGATCCCTCTCTGTCTACAAGAATGCGTATGTCCCTTCCCTCTCTTCAGCCTTCACTCTCTCTGATATTGTCAAAGATGCGTACCCTATGGGTAAAGTCAGTGGGTCGATCCATGAAGTAAAGCCAGCCAAAGAGATGTATGATTTTCCTTGACTTTGGTTTGGCCAAGTGCTAATGAATTCCACTTTCAGTGTAGATGACATTGTACTAGGTGCTGTGGCTGCCCTGAGCGCAGCTTCTGCTTTAATAGTCGGGAGGACAGCAAAGCTATGAGCCAAGTATTCAACATCACAAAAGAATTATGAAGAATTTCCATGTAACAACTATTAAATTCATACTCCTTAGTGCACCGCCATATACAAATTTGTACAACATTTTGGGTAAGATAAGTGTCCTAGTTTCAAAGAAACTCTCAGTGAAAAGAGGCAACATGGTGGAGAATGGGGGTGCTCCTTTGAAGGACCAGTGGGAGATTTGTCGTGTAGGATCGCTGCCAAGCTGGGATATCATCGGCCCTTGTTGGACATTCTGGACCTCAAACTACAAGTACCGTTCCTCTAAAATTTATAAGGTTGAAGTTACGTGACGAAGCTGCGGGGCACTCGAACCGTAATTCATTCACCGCATAACTTCCGAATCCACCTGTTATAGCTCTAAAACCCTAACAAGCTGAGTAATATAGTGCCATGGCTGAAGCGTAAATTAAAATGCTAAAGGTGGACACACAGACTCATCCGGGGTGGAGCCCCATTTCACGATCAGACAAGAACAGCGTCTCTTTCGACCGATAACCATGACCTTCTACACATCCAGGGTTCTATTGTCAGTCGTTCAGAAGTATGCCCTCCAAAGGAGACATGACAAAACTCCTCTATTTCACCCATCCCTTTGTTTGCAGCTCCTGTCAAACGCCATGCCGCATCTGCTCCATCCAAGTGGCCACCAAATTGGGCCCTCTAACTTTTTTTAAGTTATAGTGGCCCCATTAGTGTCGAATAACGATTGTACTTCCAGTTCAGATTCGAGTCTACAGAACAAACTGGAGTCCCTGGGTCTGTAAGGACACTATTTCCGCCATCTAATGCCCCCCATATTGCTCATTATGGGCGAGTAATGGGTAGACATTAACTTTTATGCCAAGACCAAAGATGCCGAATCCACCTAGCGCGCTCCTTTCCTTCATGACTCCCACCGTCATCCTAGCACTTTTGTCTTTTCCACTCGGGACTTCAGTTAGGCATGCCTTTTCCATTATTTATCGAACCAATGCGTCAATCACTCGCATGCGGAAGTGCTAATATGCATAAACAGAGGATGCGATTTCTGTTTGGTGCCTCCTTTCCTTTTCTTCTGCTCGACCTCTCTTGTAGACTGTTCAGGGTTTCTTTTGGATTTCTTCGCACTTTTCTTCCGAAATTTTACGCCATTCGTCCACGAAAAAAAGTTCCAGATGCACGCATTTTCTTCTCTGTTGACTTTGGCAGCTCTGGTCGCAGCAAGGCCTGTAACACTTCGCGCCGAAAGCTCGTACAGCGGTGGGGACAGTAAGTGTCTTTCCTTCTTCTTTATTCCAATTTGATCATTCAAATTCCTCAGTTACTTATTATGACGGGGGACCATCTGCATGCGGTCCCAACATCGACACCAATTCCGACAAGACTGTCGCAGTTTCTACTCACGTCTATAACAGCTTTCCGTAATGTTTACCTTCTCTTACCTTCGATTCGATCACTTACTCTTAAATGCAGAGGTGCTACCAGCAATCCGAATAACAACCCAATTTGCAAGAAGAAGGTCAAAGCCACGGTCAACGGACGTACTCAAATACTTCTCGTTCAAGACATGTGCGAAGGATGCAAGGATGCTGATCTTGATTTGACTATGGCTGCTTGGGACGGGTTTGGTGTCCCTCGTAGTGCTGGTAGAGTTGGTGGTCTCGAATGGGAGTTCGTCGGCGCGCCCAAGAAGCATCGTGGCGCGTATGACGACTCTGGCGACACCATCACTACTTTCACCTCCGACGATACATCCCATGAAATCACGACCTCCGATGTCACTATCCCGACGACAACCAGTGCCCATACTCTAGATGACACATCCAACTCTTCAGGCCTAGGCCACAAATCCACCACAGCTTCCGTAACCTCACGAGACAATGCCCATTTTATGATCGCCATTGCTGATACAAACGTTGTCTCTGTTTGTAGTGATGCTTGGACAGCATGCAATGTCAATATCCCAGACTCCCAAGAGGATGCAGCCTCCGATAGCTGCCAGACCGAGTACTTCAATTGTGTAAATGCTCAGTCACTTCTCCGTTAAAAACGCGTCGACTTAGCCCCAAGCATCCCATCGCTGGGCCGAGACTCGAGCCTTTCTAATAGCGATAGGATCTAACACTATTACTCGTTTCTTTCTCCTTTCTCCCGAGTGTACCTCATACATAACGAGTTAGTTATTGACATGCTTCATGAATTTAGAAGGGAGCACTGGTTCTGCTTCTACATAGAAAAATAGACGTACAATCCATTCAGAGTGGTTTTGCGAACTGTATTCTGTGATCTCCCAGAAATTTCATACTTAGAGCGCCTCACGGTAAGCCTCATCCTTTACCTAGAAAGTATTTAGGCATTCCCAGCTATTAATATTGCCATTCATCCTTCAGGAACCTTTTCCATGTACAATACTGTGTAAAATGAGCTGATGTGCGTCCCTCTGCGACCTGGTTCTCGATTACACCTTCAACCATTCCCATGCTCCATCTGCATAATCAGGATTATCAATGGGTGATTGAGAGGAGGAGGAAATAAGAACGGTAAGTTAGACTATTGCCATGCTCGGAATCTACACTACCTGCAAAGTTCACGTAGGTGGGAAATCAATGGTTTCAAAGTTCAAATACTACACAATTCGTCCTATTACATAAGTCAGAGTATCTGAGAAAATGTCATGAATATCGTCCCCTATCCACATCTCATTTTACGCCTATACGTCGGGCAGAAGCACTTCGAGGGTCCATTTCTGATTCGTGTTTGCAGAATTGCAAGTCCAAACTTGTAACTGAATAGGACACATGAGAATTCAGCGCATAAATTCCAATTTAAGGTGAGCAAGCCTACCTGATTTCCGGCGGCGACACTTCCATCCGTCAAATCGATGCACTTATTCTTTCCAACCCAGGTGAACCTGGCATCGGGGTAGTATAATAAGTCCCCGCCGATGTTACTAAACTCCTGGTTAGTGTTTCCGCTAAAACAGGTCCACGCTTGAAGTTTAGTTCCATCGGCATTAACGCCGCCTGTAACATCGACGCAAACGCTGTTGCCATGCGTAATGCTATAACCGGAAAATACCCAAAGTTGGCCTTCATATTGGCCGTGAACGTTGCACGTCTAAAGATGGAGAGATTAAAGATGGCCTCACAAGGTAGAAGAGAAGGGACCTCGATGGAAATATGAGTGCCATTCGTAACTGTATCTCCTCCAGTGGTAGCCCCTTCCATTGTTACACAGTTCCCAGGCCCACCTCCAGTAGAAGGAACTTTCCAAAGGAATTGGCCTGCGTCCGACGCATTGGGTAGAGTTGTTGGGCAGGCTGCCATGTTCGACGAGCTTCCTGGTGGAGTGTTGGGAAGCTCAGTGAGAGCATAGCTGCTGCTGAACTGAAAATAACTGGCATTGAAAGGTGGGTTTCCCTAGAACATAAGGATCGCAACTCACGTAATAGCAATATCCAGGATCTGGAGGGACTCCTGTGACGCTCGAGTAACTAGAGAATAAAACTTGAAAAAGATACCACCTGGCGGAAGTCGGAGAGATTGAGCCTACGTGCACTGGAAGTAGGGTCCGGTTTCGCCAGCATTCGTCAAGAACATGATTTCTCCATTATTAGTGACGAGATTTTGGCAAGCCTTGAGTGTCTGGGCACAAGAGAGACCAATAGTTGAGAGAAAGAGCAAACATCCCGGCAACAAGGTAAACATCGCTCGGCGGAGATCACGGCAAGGCCTCGACGTCACGACCTTTAAACCTTTTCACACTGGGACAAATATGGCTCTTCGGACTGGCAGACGTTGTTAGGCTATCGGTAACTCTTAAGGCACGGATAAAGTGACTGTGGGAAAATTGATCACGTTTGAGTGAATTGGCTCGACGCGGTTAACACAAACTGCCAGTGGTGATGGACCCGGACGTTGACACTTGGCTTGAAGTTTGAAAGACACGAGTAATGATTTGCGGCTAAAGAACACCGTGGTGACAGACTGCGAGACCAAGAGTGTACATTAGAAGCTAGACTCGTCAGTACGATTCCTCATCTGAAGATGAAAAGGCAAAACGACTCACTTTTGCGAAAGAAAGCTAAAAATACCTTCAGTTTTTGTGGTATGTACAATGTAATTGAGACAACACTTACCCATGAATGAGGGAAGACGCATTCGTCTTCCGGCAGCTTGGGCATTTGAATTCCCTCGAAAGATAACGGAGAGATCGGTATTCTCTGTACCCGATCGATACAAAGACGTCCTGTGCACCCTGAAGTGCTATTTAGCAAGAGGACATGACCGAGATGATGATAGGACGAAAAGAAGAGCTTGCGTAAGTAGAGAGCGACCATCCAATGACCCCAAATCCCAACCAGACTATCCCAGCCCTTATAGATATGATCTGGATGAATGTGAAGGCGGGGATGATCGGTGATTTTCGGGCTTATTCGAGTAGTTCCCCTAGCATCACAAACTGAACAATGACGTTCCAGCCAATTTCCACAGCATCCGGTGGCCTCCGAGACAATACATTTCGTATGAAAAAGGCTTAGGTTAAATTTACGAAGGTTTGGAGTCAGTAGGACGTGGGAGATATTGGCAACATACATAGAGCAGGGCTATAGCTCTGTGTAGACTTACTTGAGTAGGTGTGTTTGAGAGTAGATGGTGGTGGTATGAGTGTAAGGTTGAAAGTTATAGTATAGACTACAAGCTACCGCCTTATATACTATTTACATGAGTGACTGTTACATAGTTGCATAGTTGTGACTTCGGTATCGGTCATAATATAATAGTACATAGTCATATCTTATCATATCTTGCATATAAATAAAACTCCGTTTAACACTCCTCCTCACCGAAGATTATCGGTGATTGTCTTTGGTGGTCATTGAGTTTTTCTTGAACTTTAAGCCTAACATCCTTTTGAACTTGTCAAATTTGTTATGACCGAGGTTTTTGGTCAACAGGTCTGCTGGGTTTTCTTCACCTTTAACAAATCGAAGTTGTACCTGTTTCTCTTCAATCTTTTCTCTGATGAAGTGGTACTTAATATCAATGTGTTTTGTGTGCTTTTCTTGTACAGGATTGGATGCTAAGAATATAGCACTTTGACTATCTCCACTGATTGTTACAGGACCGATGAACCAACCGAGTTCTTTTAGAAGTGATCTGAGCCACACAGCTTGCCGGCTGCAGTCCGAAATTGCCATGTATTCAGCTTCTGCTGATGAAAGAGCAATAGTTTTCTGAGCATGAGATACCCAACAAATTGCGCCTTCAGCAAGAAAACCAAGATAACCGGAGACAGATCTCCTAGTGTGTTTATCACCAGCCCAATCGGAGTCGGAATAAAATGTTAAACCAGTTTCTTTGTTTGGATTAGAAAGGTTCTCTCCTGAGTATTCAAGGGTATAATCCATTGTTCCCACAAGGTACCGACCGATGTACAAAAGGCGGTTCAGGTGGTCTCTGGATGGGTTTGAAGAATACTGTGCCATTTTGGTTACAGTGTAGGCTAAATCAGGTCGAGTTCCAATCATTAGATAAAGGTATGATCCGATAATTGATTGGTATTGGTGTCGAAGTTCTTCATTAACTTCCTTGGTGTTTGGTTCCGGTATATAACCCTGTGGCAGCGGTGTCCTTACAGGTGATTTGTCAAGAAGGTCAAGCCGAGTTAGTACCTTCTTTAGGTAGGCTTGTTGATCAACAATGATCTTTTTACCTTCTCTTTTGATGCGAAGACTTATGAACTCTTTGAGAGCTCCAAGGTCTCTGCATTCCCAGAATTTCATGATCCTGTGTTTGAGTTTGATAACAAGTATCCTATCCGGTCCACAGAGTATGAAATCGTCGACATAGACAATGAGAAGGACATATAGCCTCTTATCTTTGCTGTCTCTGTAGATAAAGATTCCTGCATCTGTGCTTAGTCGCTTAAATCCTATTTTAAGTAAGGACTTGGATAGAGCATTCCACCATGATAAAGCGGCTTGCTTTAATCCATAAAGCGCTTTTCTTAACCGGATTACTTTGTGTTCCTGTCGTTTGACAGTGAAACCTTCAGGCTGCTTCATATAGAGTGTTTCTTCGAGTTCTCCATATAGGAATGCGGTGACAACATCTAATGCTTCAAATGACCAGTTGTGAATGGCACCTAAAGCTAGTAATGTCCGCACAGTCTCAAATCGGACTACTGGAGAGAAGATCTCATTATAATCAATTCCTTCACTTTGAGTAAAGCCTTTGACTACTAAGCGAGCTCTATATCGGCCATCAGGCTTGATTAGAAATACCCATCGGTTAGCTAAGGGTTTGTAGCCGGGTGGAAGGTCAACTAATTCTATCACATCTCTTTTGTCAAGAGCGGTGAGCTCTTCTTGACATGCCTTTTTCCACTTGGCTTGTTCTTCTGAACTTAGTTTGTATATATCTTTAAAGTGTGTAGGAACAGTTCTTTGACTCGAAATTGGAACCGCTTGAGCCAAAAGATGTGATGTGAACTGTACTCCTCCTTCATGACATAACTGAATGAACATCGCTTTCATATCATCAGTTTGATCAGGATTGTTGTGATCATCATCATCGAAGTCTAAAGAGCCAAATGCATCATCAGGAAGTTGTTCCTGTGTTGCCGCTTGGGGGGGATCGGGTTCGGTCCCCTCTAATCTTGTATCCTCAAGAAAGCCTGGAATCGGTTCTTCTTCTGTAACTTGTCCTGGAGGAATTTGTCTCTCAGGACTAGGAGAAGGAGATGATGGATTGGTAGGGTCTTCATACATATCCCCTATATCGGTCCGGTCCGGATATTCCAGAAAAGGATCTCCTTCGGTTTCTCCTTCCGGTGGTAAACCATATTCATGGTCTCGAAAATCCCAAGGATCTAATGGTCCTTCTGTGGGATATCTCCATGGTTTTGGTCCTTCCGGTTCTGTGTCAGGAGAGGATTGAATTGGAGTGGCAGATTTCTTATGGCTTTTTGGTTTATTCCACCGATCAACAGCCTGAACTATTTGATCTCTTTTATGTGGTTTAGCATCATATCTTCTGTCAGTCCTCCTCTCATTAAACATAGGTCTTTGTACCTGTTCAGGAGAATAGTCTTCTTTAGCTTCATCACCGAATTCTTCCCTTCTTTTGAGTCAAGTATCTTCTAAAAGTTTCTCATACTCTTTAAGAGATAATAATTTCGGTTTCTCGGATTTCTTCTTATTCTCTTCTACCTTCTTTCTAGAAGTTGATCTAGACTGGCTTTTCTCAGCACTGTCTTTAAATCTAGAAGGTAACCGAGTATGTCTTGTACTTTTTCTAGTACCAGATGGTTGCGATTCTTTTTCTTTTTCTTCAATATTCTTCTGCAGAATCTCCTTTTTAAGCTTTCTTTGCTTAGGAGGTCTATCCGATTTATTTAATCGGTACTCTCCCCTAGGGTGAGTGATTTGTTTACCGGAGCTCCATGCCTCGGTCCATCGGTTAGTCTTTCCTTTTTCGGAACCAAGACCCGATTGAATAGGAGGCGGTTTAATAGCAGAAAGAGGAAGTTTATATGGATCAGGAGTGCGATCTACCTCTTCTTCTGGTGACTCAGGGAGAGGTATGCTCTCCGGAATTGGACTCATCGGTCCAGTTTGCACCATAGGCCTAGGAGGTGGTCTCCTGACTGAAGTTGGAGGTGTTGGTAAGGTCCTGGATGCGTCCATCCCACCTTGATTTCCAGCTCCAGTTCCCATCTGTGAAGGAGTAGTATGAGGGTGTCTTCTTTGATGAGATAATGGTAATGGATCCAAATCATCATCATCATCCGAATCCTCATTTCCTACTTTAGTTTTTTGCTTCTTAGCGGGTTCCTTTTCTTTAGGAATAACTCTCTTATGGTCATGTTTACATTTTGGAAAGTGTGTCTCATCGAAAGTTGCCTTTGTTGCTTGAACAATATAGTTCCGAGAATCCATAAAGAAATACCCTTTTACTCCTCTCTTTATCCCAATGAAAGTCATCGGTTCAGACTTAGGAGCTAATGAATTCTTTCTTCGGTTTTTAGGCACTTCTACATAGGCTTCACAACCGAATGTCCGGATATATCCTACATCAGGAATCTTCCGGTGCATGGCTTCATGGGGAGTTTTCCACTTTAGCCTTTTAATCAGTGTCCTATTGTAGATATGAGTTGCATATTCTACTGAGAATTCCCACCAAGAGTTGGGAATACAAGCTTGTAACCGCATAGCTTGTGATTTGTTCATTATAGTTTGAATAAATCTCTCAGCTCGACCATTTTGCTGATGTTTCTCTGGAACACTCATTTGTACTTCTATTCCCTTGGATTTGAAGAATTGAGTGGCATCTTTAGAGGTGAATTCTCCTCCTTGATCGAATCTCCAGGTTTTTATTTTTATACTGTGATGTACCTTTACATGCTCAACAAAATCAATGATGGCACTTAAAGTATCAGACTTCTTCGACAGATTGATGGTGTATCCAAAAGAGGAATAATCATCGAAGATCACGAGTACATATTTAAACTTATGATATGATTTCACCGGAAACTCTTTGAGATCGGAGTGAAGTAATTCAAATGGTTCTTCTGCTCTGGATTTAGATGGTGGAAAGGGATTGGACTTCATCTTTCCCTCTGCACATCCTTTGCAGATAGATACTTTTCCCGGAACTTTGAAATCCTTCGGGAAATTTCCAGTATGCTTCGCAAAATGTCTCATCACATCATCTGATGGATGTCCAAGACGGCGATGCCATGTATCAAAATTAACATTGAAGATCACCGGATTGACTTCAACATTCATAATTTCGGAATCTACCCAGTACATGTTGTCATTGGGTTTGTGAGGTAAACAGGTCATTACAACCTTGTTTCCTTCGAGTATAGTTATTTTTGAACTATCTCCAGACATAGTATAACCTTCTTTCATTAGTTGTCCGGTAGAAAGAAGTCGGTTATGAAGTCCGGGCATATAGATGACCGGATCTAATCGAGTGATTGTCTTCTTTGTCTTTCCACTTGGTAATATGATCTCATGACTTATGAAAACAGTACCTCTGCCTTTAATTTTCGCAGTTCCATTTGCGGTTTTGACAGTTTGGTTCTTGTCTTCTTCACTAAAAGAAGTGAAATCATTCCGATCATTAGTAAAATGATATGAAGCTCCGCTGTCTACTATCCATAGAGCTTTCCTTTTATAGTTTTTGCATGTCACACAGTTTGCAGAATGCATTCGGGTATCAACATTCAAAACAAAACTATAAATACTAAAGCGGTGGTGGTACAAAATATAGTCCAGAAACAAATCCGAAAGACAGTCCAATAAATAAATAAATAGATGGTCCAAAAATGCAGTATTAGAAATAAGGAAGCCCCAACTTAGACCAGGGTGTCCAAACTGCATCGGATTGTTAGTAACCGCTCTAGTCAGTAGACTAGACATGAAGACCGACCTATTCCATGAGTCTCCCAGATTGTTAAGAGGAAGATCTTCCAAAGGAGGAAGCTCCTCATCCTCTTCTTCAATCTTCTCTAAAGCGGGAAGCTCATCATCGGAATCTAGGTCGAGTTGTAGGAATTGAGTTAGGAACAAAAATTCCTCAATAAGGTTTAGCTCACTATCAGCATCGGTCGGAACATTAGGAAATTCTTCCTTGACCAAAGCTAATATTTCATCTCCCATAATAGTCGGATCCTCCATGAAGTGATAGGTCAACTTCTCAATCCGCTCTAGAGCTTCATCGGTGGGTTGGACACTGAGCTCAAAAGCAATGGAGCGGGCAAGGTGGTGGTTAGGAAACTTGCCATCCACCATTGGAGGTAGGTCCAAATCATTGAGATGATGAATAATCTTGACAGATTCCGGTTTGGGAGTGTCAACATCCATGGAGGAGGGAGTGTTGACGAGATCCGGAGTATTGAGAGGGATGGAAGGCATCTCCCAATTGAAGTAGTTTGTCTGGGTTGAAGAGCTTGCCTGAGATGGAGTCTCAGCTGGAGTAGGGAGTTGGTGAAGCCACTGATCAACACGGTCAGGGACCGGTGCTATAGGGATAAGCTTGTTTGCTTGTTGAATATATACATCAGGGATCTGATCACCATAAATGTCATATCTCGGATTGACATGTGGGTAGCTATCAAAACTCCCGGTGCTGATATAGCTGCCAACCGAAGCATTAGAGCTCCAGTCGGCATCCCAGCCAGCTTCATCAATAGCTCTCCCCCAGAGAGAACTGTTGGACTCGGAAATGGGCCAGCCAGTGGCAGAGGAGCGGAGGGATGGAGGGCCTTTGGGCCAGGGAACATTGGGGTCCTGGACCTGGGCATTGAAAGCCAGGTAGGCATTCCGGTTGTTCCTCCCATTTCTGGGTCGGAATCTGTTGTTAGTATTAATTTTACCTCTTCCATTCTTCTTCCTCCAGTTCCCATTTCGGCCAGAACCGGCCTTATTAGGGAAGCGACGATTTTGGGAGAAGGAAGAGCGGCCTCCTCTAGCATTGGGGTGCCGATAAACCCCACTAGTGGTTGGCTTGCCATTGGCATCGGTCCACTGGACAGGGCGGTCCTTGGACTGAATGGCAGAGAGGCGGTTGGCTCTGATAGAGGTGGAAGACATGTTTTTCTCGGATTCAGCTAGAATTGCAGTTTGAACTTGGGTAGGAGTGAGTTGCTTCACATCCTGGACCGAGTTTATAAGGTAGGTAATTGCCCCATCCCATTGTTTTGGGATCTTCGAAATTAGCATCAAAGCTTGGATCGGATCAGGAATGGTAGATCCATAACCCGTCAATTTCGAGAAGCAGTCCGCTAATTCTATCATAACTGGTCCGGGTGGTTTGTTATTATCAAACCGAAGATTAATAGCTCAGACAAAGTCGGAGAACACAGTGGCCATTGATGTTCTCTCATACTCTTTCTTGAGCTCAGCCCACACTAGAGCAGATGTGGACTTTGAATCAATGAGCCTTTTTATCGGATCAGAGATTCGGAGTTTGATGTAGCCAATAGTCTGCTGGTCTTTTGATTCCCAGTCAGCCTTCTTGTCTGCATCAGTGGTGGATGCTGTGCTGGAGCCATCAGCATGCCCGAAGAGTCCCTGGGATTGAAGGAAACTCTTCATTTGGGTTTGCCAATGCTGGTAGTTGCTGTCCCCAATGAGCAAGGGAACATGACTATCAAGCATTCTTGAAGACATTGTTGAATAGAGTGTCTGGAGTTTGCATCAGCATCGAGATCATCGCACTCGGCAATGAGCTCAATAGGTGATGCTGGCCACTTCATGTCCATCATGCCTTATTAGGCATTGTCATGATCAATGAAGACGAAGCTTCTTTTGATCGGGATCTACAGTGGTGATGGTGCATCCACAATGTGTCCGACATTATTGACACCAGATCATCGATGGGATCGACGGTGTTGACAGAGAATCCGCATTGATCAACCCTTATTTGACATTGGGTGCCACATTAAACAGTGGTTTTTGATCATTGTCTTAGGCTGCGAGCATAGGGCTCTAAATGGTACTACTGTGGTACATAGCAGCTGTCTGCATCAGCAGGTGGATCCTCTGCATGATGGACATGACATTCTACACTGAGCAAACTGGGCAATCATCTTTGTGATCGGTTTCTCCAGTGCTCAGGGCCCATAACCTATTGGCAACATACATAGAGCAGGGCTATAGCTCTGTGTAGACTTACTTGAGTAGGTGTGTTTGAGAGTAGATGGTGGTGGTATGAGTGTAAGGTTGAAAGTTATAGTATAGACTACAAGCTACCGCCTTATATACTATTTACATGAGTGACTGTTACATAGTTGCATAGTTGTGACTTCGGTATCGGTCATAATATAATAGTACATAGTCATATCTTATCATATCTTGCATATAAATAAAACTCCGTTTAACAGGAGAGGTGCTGTTTGAAGGAGGCTGCTGTGGGAGCGATTTGATACAAAAGGACCTTTCGTTGACCTTAAATAATGGACAGGCTTTTCCTCCCTCAGTTCAGATGCGAGATTCGAGAGGCAGTTGTGCTCTATTCAGTCTCGAAGTCCTTCTCATTGTTGCTTCTCATTGTTTTGTACTCTAACGTTATCTACAAGGACTGCTCGGTGAGAGCTTCCCTTTGTACTCAAATTGAGCTCATTAGGTTTGTGCGTCTACTGGACGTGCACTTATCAGTTCGAGGTTGTTGATGATAACCACTCCATTCCACGGCGAGAGACATGCTGGTGGATAAAATGTGAAGATGATGCATAGCCATGAAAAGATGACCTGAGGCGAGTTAGCCACAAGGGTTGAGAGGGTGGTTACTCTATTCCCGAAGGTAGGGATTGCCATGGTTGGACAAGAGTTCGAGTGTCTATTGCCCCGAGACCTAATTCAAATATTTCAGAGATGGAAGTGACTCCTGCGCCCTTCACAAAAATGCGTTGCATATATAATCAATCCTAGAATGGTGGTCAAAGAAAAATATAATCTAATACAAATGGTCACCGGCGCAATAAAAGGAGAATGTGCTACTTGTTGGAAATTAGCAAACACGCTGGCCGGCAGGTTTCCGGTCTTCCTGTAGCCCGCTTTTCACTAGTTACATTACATTACATTTTCTTGCTCATTTCATTCTTTTACTCATTAATACACATTCTGAGTATCTTATCTAGTAGGTATAAAAGATCTAGAGTACCTACAATAAATACATCGAATTCTTTTCTCTTTCGGTCCCCCTAAAAGTTCAACACTACTCACCCATAATACTATTGGATAGTGAAACGAACGTGCTAGATGTAGCGAATAGAGAGGATAACGAGCGCTAACCTTGTACCCAGTGTAAGATGTACGGCGATCGCACAAGTTGATCGCATCGTGCATGGGTATGTATAAGTAAGTACAAAATTAAGGTCCGAGTGAACTGTCCTCCAGCACTCCCCTCAATTGAACAGGGCCGAGCAGTCCCCTCCACTCATCATCTCTCGAAAGCGAGCGACCATGTTCTGTGCAAGTGCTGTAGTGAGGATGTCAGTGTGCATATATTCCACAGAAATTCTCTCACGCTCAAATTCGCCACGTAAAAAGTGGTGGTCAAGATGTCTGACTCTTCCATCTAAGTACCGTAGTTTGTTCTACATGAAACTTAAGACCTGACATTAATATAAAATAAAGCCTTTGTCTTAGTGCGCAGCACTGGAAATGAGATTCCGAAGGCACCAGTCTAGTTAGAAGGGCATCTTGCATTTCTTTTTAGGGGGTGGCATGGCACTACAAAAGCGTGGTCTCCTATTTCTGACAATCCACCCCCTTTTCTGTTCCCCATGGGTTTGTGTTAGCCAACTGATCCTCAGGAACCCAAGTCACTTAGGCTCGACAACTCACGCGCGAATTTGCGTGAACGGAATCTTTTGTCCAACAGCGTTGAAGGTGTTCTCAACGCATCAGCATGCTTCCTACCAAAAACCTTTGCTACCACACAGCAAATAGAGATTGGGATCGCGAGCCCGAATGAAATGTGAGACTTCGTGCACGCCGCGTGGCAGGGCTCGTGGCCGTCCTTTTGCTGCCTTATAAGCCCGGAGGCTCCAGGCCCAAATGATCCTGACAACCTGACAAAATGGGCTCATTTGACTTGACCGCTGGTATGTATGCCTTGTTTCCCTTTCCTGTAGTTTCTAACTGAAAAGCAGGGAGTGTATTGCTTGGCTTTGCTTGCAAGTAGGTTTGCACACTTGGCCGCCGAGAGACTGAGTAACAACCACTGCAGTTTATATTTGTTCGGGTTTGTGTCGTACCAATATCTGACTTACATGAATTTGAAATTCCATGATCCAATTTGGCTTCGGTGAGCTGGTAATCTTTGACTCCTCTAGACAATTGTTCCTCTCACTGTAGAGCAGAACCCTTGTGGCAATGTTGTTTGTGGTCGATCTTTCGGTGACAACCGTACAATTTTATGGTGTTTGGTACTTGATGTAAGGCAGGACTTTCTCGCACTATCACACGTCCGGTGAGGCTTAATCGTCGGTACAGGGTCGAGAACCACGCAAATCCGATTGTAATGAATGGTCAGCATTCCAGTTCCCGTTATTTTATTTCTTGGACGAGTTCAAGGCGAGGGATAACAGAAATTATCTGGGGCACGCCTTTTTGTTTCGCTGCGTCTGCCATCTCTTCCTTCATTGTTCAGAGTTTTTTGATAAGCCGGTGCGTATATTTACACGATTCAAGTTACTTTGAAGCGATTTTACCCCTTCGATCGAAGAATTTATCGATACACAAGCCGGCCCAGGCTTTGTGTCTTCTTGGTTTTCGTTTCTGCGGCTGCGTGTGTATGCGGAATGATTGATAGCGCTAAGATCGGTGTTCTTGTTGAGTATGTGCATGTCATTGAATGATTTTTACGGTCTCATTCTATTTCAGCATAGGCAAATTTGCTGCCCTCATTCCTTTGACGACTGTTTGGCTTGCTACTGAAGCTGGCCTCGATCTTGTCATTGCCAGTAAGCAGTACTCATTCATCCTCATAGCGTATGGACACATATTCAAATGGTCTTTAGTGGTCCTGATCAGGTACCTCTGGCGTCTCAAAACAGAATCCCCAAAAACCAATTCGATTATAAATCGGTCCATTAAGGTTTCGATTCAATCTGGTAGTTTCACTTCAGTATGTGCTTGCTGTGCCGTGACGGCTTTTATTCTCTGCCCGGAAGCATATCTCTACGCGGTGTACACTTGGCCTTTCGGGAGACTTTATTCAAATGTAAGCTAAAGATCCGGCTTGGTTTGTTCATTCCGTTGAGTGCTTTATATAAGTCATTGCTTCATGCATTAATATCACGAAAAATACTATCTGAGATTGCCCATGGAACATCCGAAGCTCATGACATTGAAGTAAGTCAACAAATCTCTATTTGTGCTGCATGGGTGTGCTGATCGTGTACCCGAAGTCGTTCCCAGTATCTCCTCGGATTAACACGATTCAGATTCGCTCAGGTAATTAGCACCAGTGCCGGAGACAAACCAGACGAAGAAGAGAGTATGACGCAATTCTGTGCAGCATGGGATTGCGGCAAACGGGTTCGTCGAGAGGCTTTGATATCGCGTCCGCGTCTGATTTCCAGTTCCCGGTAGTTTCCGAGACAATTTGAATTCCGAGTTAGCACTCACACATTATTTTATCCCACTAAAACGAGATTTGCCTCGGATATTAGGTTCGCGAGAACGTGAACCTTTAATCGGTTGCGTCTATGATATGGTAGAAAAATTGTACGCTACCATTCCCTTCATGTTGGCGTTTCGTCTGGGACCAACGATTGGGTAAGAATCACGATTATATTGAGCTCGTTCCGTTAAATCCTAACTCCGCTAACCTTCGTTCGCCTATTCTAACACTTCATTTTGAGCCTCCCGTGGCAATAAGCCAATCAGTAATGCACCAGAAATGAATATTATGCCACCCTCAATGTGTGTGCATAATTAGTGTTGCCAACAGCTCGGCTTGGCTCCGGGAGCGGGCTCCCAACCAAAATGTCTCAGAGCCGGCTCCAGCCATTGTTCAGACACGGAGAAGTCATGATATAGTAGCCAAGAAGGATTTTTAGCAGGTTATTTAAATAAACAGTGGTCCCATGTTCAAAAATGCCGCATCCCAGCATAGTATATAAATCTATTACTCATCAAGTAATCATAACGTATAGCCCAGAATCCAAAATTAATAATTAATAGCTCTCGAATGATATGGGTTTCGACCCGATTTCTTCGGTATTCGTAGAGGACGAGCGAATTCAATTCAGGAGTCATGGTTGAGCCATTTGGCTCTGCAAGCGGCATGGTTAAGCTCCCGAGCCCTCTCCAGCCGAGCCGTTGGCAACGCAAGTGTGTAAGACGTTGTACCACCCATCACCAAACGTGCATCCGTGCATATTAATCCTGTTGAAACCGGTTTTGGAAACACCCATGAGAATGAACGGATAAAATGGCCTGAGGGAGGGCGGGAGCCAGATTATCCTATGTTCCACCCCAGTATGTTTTTTTGACGTGACAACCCATCCATCCTGTCTGGCAAAAATGGAGGTGCTTGTGGGACTGAGATACAGGAGATAGGGATCTCGAAACGTTGATTTAGACCTAGCGAACAAAAGAGACTGGACTGAGGTGTGTCTAACAAAATGAGAAACCTTAGGATGTAAAACAGAAACGATGGAAATACATACCTGATATGTAGGTTTGTATCATAGAAATGCTCGACGTGGGGAACGATAGTCGTTGTACTAGGATAAAATGATACGGATCGAACCAATATCTCGAGGTCTCCAGTGTACTTTCCCGACTTTACATCCCAGATTCTTCCGGTCGTTTCATTGAAGCCATTGGAAGAAATACTAGGAGAAATAACTGCGTCCCCGTAGCGAGCGTCCCTTTGATGCAGCCGCCTAGACTCTGCATCCCAGATACGGAGAGCTCCGTCGTCAAAACCAGAGGGAATACATTCATGGTCGGAGGAAGAGGTAACAGATGCAACCGGAGATACATGACTGCTGAGCTTCCAAAAGTGCTTGTCAAACTGTGCATCCCAGACCAACAGAGTTGCATCGTCCGACGCAGAGATGACACGAAGGCCTTCTGGGGAAAAGGCGACAGAGGTGACACGGGATGCATGTCCGCAGAGATTCCGAACCTGTTTGCCAGAAACTACGTCCCATATCCTCACGGTCATATCGTCAGATCCAGAGACAGCATACTGGCCATCAGGAGAAAAGGCAACCGAGGTTACTCGAGATTCATGGCCATGGAACCGTTGAAACTGCGTGCCAAACTCTGCATCCCAGATCTGCACCGTCATATCGTCAGAGCCAGATATGACAGTCTTGCCGTTAGGAGAGAAGGCAACAGAAGTGACTGGCAATCCATGGCGATTGAGCCTCTGGAGCCGTTTTCCAGATCCTGCATCCCAGATCCGTATGGTCGTGTCATCAGAGCCAGAGACAACAAACTTGCCATCAGGGGAAAAAGCGACTGAGTTGACTCGAGATCCATGGCCCTCAAGCTTCAGAAGCATCTTACCAGACTCTGTGTCCCAGATTTGCACACTGCTATCGCAAGCGCCGGAGACCACAGCCTTGCCGTCGGGAGAAAAGGCCACAGAGATGACTGAATGTGCAGAACTGTTTAATTTCAGAAGACTCTTACCTGACTCTGCATCCCAAATTCGCATTTTGTCAGAGCCAGAGATGATGCGCTTGCTATCCGAAGAGAAAGTGACGGAGTTGACGGGAAATCCACGGGCATCGAGCTTTCGAAGTTGCTCGCCAGATTCTGCATCCCAGATTCGCGCGGTTGCATCGTATGAGCCTGAAACGACACGCTTACCATCTGGAGAAAAGGTGACAGAGCTAACTGGATATTCATGGCCATTGAGCCTTCGAAGCTGCGAACTAGGTTCTCCGTCCCAGAATCGCACAGTTTTATCATAGGAACCGGAGACGACACGTCTGCCGTTGGGAGAAAAAGCGACTGAAGTGACCCGAGACCCATGGCCATCAAGCTTCTGACTTTCCTTGCTAATACCTGTGTTCAATATCGGTAGGGTATCAACATCTGCATCCCAAATACGCCGGGTATCAACATCTTCATTCCATATGCGCACTATTGCATCTTCTGAGCCAGATACAATACGTTGACCGTCAGGAGAAAAGGCAACAGAAGTGATTCGAGATCCATAGCCGTCCAGCCTTCTGAGCTTCTTCCCTGATTCTGCGTCCCAGACCCGCATGGTGTTATCTGAACCAGATACAACGCGCTTTCCGTCGGGGGAAAATTTTACAGATGTGACTTGGGATGAATGACCAACGAGCATCTGGAGCTTCCGGCCAGACTCCGCATCCCATATTCGCACAGTCTTGTCACGGGAGCCAGAGACAATACGGTGGCCACTGGGGGAAAAAGCAACAGATCTGACTAAATCTTCATGGCCATTGAGTCTCCGAAGCTGTTTGCCTGACTCTGTATCCCAGATTCGCACGGACTTGTCGGTGGAGGCAGAGACAACTTGTTTGCCGCTGGGAGAAAAGGCAACAGAGTTGACCGTATCTCTATGGCCATCAAGCTTCCATATCTGCATACTAGATCCTATGTTCCAGATCCGCACGGTCTTGTCGCACGAGCCAGAGGCGATATGCTTGCCATTGGGTGAAAAGGCGACAGAGGTGACCTTGTCTTCATGACCATCAAGCTTCAGAATCTCTTTTCCAATTTCTGCGTCCCATAGTCTAACGGTCTTGTCGTGGGAGCCAGAGACGACGCTCTTCCCGTTAGGAGAATAGGCCACGCAAGAGACCTCGGATCCCACATTACAAATTATTCTAGTGCTTCGGCTGCCATCGACTCGACGCGAATGGACGTGTGGAAGCTTCTGGAACTGAGATTTCCAGCATTGTAGATTCGTTGCTTCCCATAATGAGAGAACCGACAGGTATAGATGACTCGTCATTTTTGGAGATATTAGCATGAACATGGACACCATGTTAGCAGCCTCCAGGGCCAAAGCTTGCAGTCTCGAGGGGTCTCGTTTGATCTTGGGAATCAATTTTTCCAGTGTCCGTGGGCGGGGAGCCATCTAGCAAGTTGTATGTCAAACAGGCATAACAAGCTGTGGCCACGACTGACCGATGGCTGAACTGCAATTTCTATTAAAATATCTCGACAACATCTCTCATCGCCCAATAAAGTCATGACCTCGATCCAAAAAATACCTTTCTCCTCCATCATTTGACAGATACTTGTTCTCATTACCTCCTGTGCAGCCTCAGTACAGCACCGTAAATGAGCCCACCAGTGTCGGCACACGTAAGCTAGTGACTCTCCGATGGAGTTGAGGGTGTCTGAAAGGTCATCGTTGGTAGTAAAGGAGGATTCGATATTGCAGATGTTAAATTTGAGACTTGTATGCATCTGCGAAAGACAAGATTGTGCCAATTGATAATGGATGGACGAGGGATCGCATCTGAAAGGTTCTTGTGCGCGGGAAACAACGAAATCGCGAAATGAGGCATGAATAACATATACAGGCTCACAAGAACCTCTTGTGAAGAGCACAGAGTGAAGGTCATTGACAACACCTGTTACATCTTGGACATCATGTCCCAATAGGTCAGAAATAACACGGGTGGTCGTGGCTTGCTCCATGCTAACAACAGCCTGCAGAATTGATAGCCTTTTCCTGAATCCTTCATGCCCAAACTTCTCCAAAGAAAGGGCACCATGGAGAATGTGGTTATAGAGAGCATCCAGGCCAACTGTCGTTCCTTGAGGCCCTGGCTCCAAAATCTGACCAAGTCGTTCCTGTAACTCCCAAGAGGTCACATAGTCCGCGTTCGGTATGAGATGCTTTACCAGAGTCGATGCAAAGATGAATAACCCGTTGGATCGGGCAGTCAGTTCACGGATTTCAGCCGGCCCAACCTTCCCATGAAGCTCCTCTTCCAAGAACAGCCTAATATCCCCAGAAACTTCTTCTTTTCCGACTTCGTGTAAAGCAATCTGCGGTCCTCGCCTCAGCTTAAGTGCTTTTTCGACGAGTCTAGGAACCGGGCGACTGGTAGCAAGGAACCTGACGCCTTGGAGTCGATTTTGATCAATAGAATCGAGGATAAGCCTCAGCACCTCCTCACTATTATCACACTCATCCAGCGCATCGAGTACTACTATGTATGACTGTTCAAGCGCAACTTCTTTGTTGAAGAGATCCCATGGGACGCAGAGCAAATCTCGAAATTGGTCAGGAATTCTGGCAGAAGCGCATTCGGGACTACGGCGGAGGATCATGGCTAGATGTTTCGCAAAAACGGGGAAGCACGCGGCTAAGTGGGATGCAATGGTAGGGACAATACGTTTCGAATCTTCGCTATCGAACTGGACGGAGCAAAAATACGAACTAGCCAGTAATGCCTCTTTCTTTAGAATTTCGCACACAGACTGGGCGATGGTGCTTTTGCCGGTACCGGCGAGGCCAAAAATCCAGAATAGCGAAGACAGCGGCGGATAGATGTTATATTTTGCCCACGATATAATTTCTTGTAGAATGGTGACTCGGGTGTTAGGAGTGCATGTTCGACGATGTATCTGAGCAGCTGGTGAATTATAAGGTGCATGGCGCGAGACTTCCAGTTTGTCAAGAAAAACGAGCTACAACCAATGTTAGTTCGAGCTCATGCTTTCTATGAGATCTCACAAGCAGCCTTTCTTCTATCCGTTCCATCACTCCAGCCTAGAAAAATTTGGTATACCAACTGATTTGTGTCGAAGGAAACCTCACATTTGGTCCAGACAGCTCACGGGTTTTCAAACGGTTCGGTCGATCCGTCAGGGAACGGCTCAAGCCCTCCAGCATACCACGAACCTCGTCCCTTTTGAGGTACGCTCGCGAGTGGGAGATGACTGAACCACACCGGCTCGTGCGCGTTTCATTGCGTTCATTGAAGCTAATTGTGTCTACCTCAAGTCGGATGTAAAGGCCAGGGTGGCGAGAGAACCTGGCTTTGATACGGTCTGAAGCTGCCTGACAGTCGATTGCATGTTCCACTACAGCTCGTGGAAACCCTTCTAGGTCATTGACCGACACTGGTGGAGGACGGCCTGCACCGATGCTCACAATAGCTGCTATAGTATCTGACGGAAAGATGGAAGCAGCCTCCTTGAGAAGCTCTTCGGATGGGTTGAAATATCCGAGATTGCTTGAAATAAACTCCTCAGTTCCTATCTCTACAGCAGGGAAGAATTCGATGTCTGCAAGGGTTGCTAATAGAACTTCAAGAGGAAGGCAATTGACTGAAGCGTTTCGCCCTTGGTATGTTCGAAGTAAAACCGGGCTAGCTGTATTAGCAGCCGACATGGCAGTTATGGCGCTGATTTTGAGTCAACAGTTGAAGGTCCAGATTGGATGAACTTTACCATTTACACCCATCATTCTTCTTTTTAATATCCCTCATTTTTGTCAACGATAATGGTGCATTCAAGCTTCCGGATCCCGAAGCCCTAATATCCAGAAGTTCCTTGAGAGCACTTCTCAGCAACCAACCCCGTTCTTCCCTGGATATAGATTCAGGAGCGAAAGCTGTACGATACAGCTGGATATATGCGTCCTTGGCATCCTGGATGGACAGCTTGAGTACCGAAAACATAAAGGCAATTAACCTGGTGCAGTATAATCACAGTCAGATGGACAACACACGTGTCAGAGAGCTTACCCTCCAGTCCCTGTGCCTATGACCAAATCAAACGCATCACAGACTTTGAAAGTCCCTGGTTCGAGACGATGATCGCACTCATAATAGGATAAAACATCGCCGACGATTTCTATCTGGGAGATAGGACTTAAAGTCTGCCACCGGCCACCATCTAGAGACTCCAGTTAGGCTAAGAATTGGACTGGGACCAAAAAACGTACCTAAAGAGAGCAGCATAAGGCCAGGCATTTTGCTCGACAGATTAGACATGAGAGCGGAAGGAAGGCGAAGAGATGATGCAGCAACGTAAGGGGTGAGGCTGTCTCATTTTGGGCTGCCACCTGCAGGTGGCCACGAGGTGGCCAACACCTGAATGAGTGCTGGTGATGTCACGCTTGTCCATCCCTGTATCTCAGAAGACGTTTGTTTTGACTATTCTCACTTGCGAACTTCTACATTGTTGCGTTATATGTGTGTGTCAGGCACACATAAGGGGTAGAGTGTGTAGGGGGGAGCTCTAGAAAGCGCACCAAGTCGGTAAAACGACGCTTCTAACCTTTGCTTAGGTACAACTAATCAAAAGTGTTTCGATATCCTGTTTGAAATAGAGAGCCATCGGATCAAGAACTATTCAAGATCTCGCTTCTTGGCTTAGATGCGCAATGGTTGGGTCTGGTATGCACACCAGCTTACGGATTCTGTATATGGCAATAGGTTTGAAGTTTCACTTTCGAGTTCTTTTCTCGACGCGTGATTATTGATGAAAATAGCCACTGAACAAACGGAGCGAAACAAAACAAAATGGATTCTGTTTCGCTAACCAACACCTAGGCACGCTAGACTCAGAAATTCAGGGTTTGAAACGCGAAGTACTATTGAGAAGAACATGACTTGATATACAAAATGAGTCCGAAGGAAGAGTAAGCGGAAATGAGCGACGAATCGGAAAAACAGCAAAAGATACGGAACATCGGAGCATATATCGAGTATATACGATCTAGATCTGTGTTTCCCAGACGATGACCGGCAAAGAGCGACTAAGAATCGTCCTTTGTTCAAAGGGTTTCGAATATTTTGAGCGATTTTCGTTGGATTTCGCTCTTCATTTCATAGGTGAGTCGAATCCCCTCAAGTGTAGTAGTGTTAGTTAGTCGAATAGCATAAGACTTGGTTTGCTCGGTTGTTTGAAGCGCAGCCGCAACATAGGGAGTTTGCATGGCTCTCTTTCCCTGAACTGAGGGCCATGAGGAATCAGTGATCTTACTGTGAGTTTCCCAATTTCTCTAGTTCTCCCTTACTCACGCGAGGATCTGAGCTCGTAACTCGTCTGGGCCAGAATCATGGCTCGTCCATACGCACTTAATGAACGTGCAACTTGTTAATGTGTCTGATTTATTGGATTTAAAGTCATTATCCAAAATACAAGTGCAACAAATTGCTGTAAGTTTCAAGTGAGCGCTCCTTGACCGAGTGCAGTATTAGTTTCAAGGAATACATTTCGTTTATTTTACTGGGACTTTGAATACTCAATAATGGCCACATGGGAGGCCAGGGGAATATTACTGATGGGAGATATAAGTAAACAATAAAGGTAGATATTAAAGTTATGTAGAGGCGTGGTGACGTGTATCTTGTATAGCCAGTAGCACAGTTCCTGTTTCAGCCTCTCATGTCTCCATGTATATGGCTCTGCGTCGACATATTCCAGGCTGGCCCTCTCCAACGGGAGTGAGAGGAAGGTCAAGTCAGAAAGATGAGCGGCCATCAAATCGTGATGGCGCAAGAGACGCGAGGTCGCAAACTTACCACACAAATTCTAGAAAATGGGCATCATCGAGCAGCACAATAAGCATTTTTAAATTTATCGAGGTGCACAAACTCTTTGATTATCACCAATAGACCTGCCCCCATGAAACTGACAATTCGGGAAGGTTTCCACCTCTCTCCCCAAGTGTAGGTCCACATGATAGTCCCGAAGCGCATACAGGAAAACTCGGCCAACAGCTGACAATGATCTTCTCATTCCACTGCACCTAAGTGGCATCCCGAGCAAGAACAAATACTTAGGAGATCTTCTCTTATTATTTCTAATATTTGGCCCTTGATCCTTGAAGGTCACGTTGGTTTTGGTTCAAAGCGTTTTGTTACCAAAAGTTTTTGATGGATCACCGAAACACCGCCAGGGTGAGAATTTCCGAGAAACCGCCGAAAGGTTCAAATAACCCCACGATGTATTTTAATTCTCCTCCTGTCCTTGATCATGTCTACCCCAGATCAAGTGGAACTCTCTAGATTCCACTCAAAAACGTCCAACCTTGACCCTCGCACAGCTTTGGGGGATATTTCGTCACACCCTGACCAGCAACCAAACATGGAATCAGGAGTTCAAGCTCAGAATGTGCCTCTAGCCTCTGAGGTAAAGCTTAAACTTCTCAGCTGCTGCTTATCTTTCTTTTTTGCTGGAACCAACGATGGAAGTGTCGGAGCCTTGCTACCATACATGCTCAAGTTTTATGGAGTGAGCACAGGTCTAGTCGTTGTGATGTACGTTCCTCTAATTCAGAACCCTTATTTTACACTCAATGAGTGCAATTTTGTAGCTACGTGGCAGCTTTTGTGGGCTGGCTCGTTGCTGGCGGAACCAACTTCTTCCTAGCAAGCCGCCTCTCTCTTGGTCTGAATCTAGTGCTTGGAGCTTTCCTCCAACTCCTTGCCCACGCTTTACGTGTCTGGGCTCCCCCATTTCCTTTATTTGCAGTGACATTTTTTCTTGCTGGTCTTGGGACGGCATATCAAGACTCTCACTCCAATACGTTCGTTTCACGAGTCACAGGTGCTCACCGGTGGCTTGGTGTTATCCATGCAATGTATGGGGCCGGTCTCCTCGTCTCACCATTCGTAGCAACTCCGATCGCTTCGAGCTACATTCCATCCAGGTGGTACCATTTCTACTACTTCCCACTCGCGGTTGGAGTTGTCAACCTTCTTCTAGTCCTCATTGCTTTCCGGGATCGTCTTCCTTTGTCCTCCATTGAGGATGAGCGACAGACCGCTAGCTCGGAGCAGTCCGGCACTCGGTCGACCTTGAGTGCATTTGGAGAAGCGAAAGCTACATTGAAACTCAAGTCTGTTTGGCTACTCTCGATGTTCTACTTCTTCTACCTCGGCGCAGCGCTGACTTCCGGGGGTTGGGTGGTTGAATACCTTGTCACGGTGCGTCACGGGAACCTTACCGCTATGGGCTTTGTTCCTGCAGGAATGTCAGCGGGTGTCTTCCTAGGTCGTCTCGCGCTCGCTGAACCGACTCATCGCTTTGGAGAACGTAGGATGGTTCTCGTCTACGTTCTAGTCGCTATAGGGCTCCAACTTGTCTATTGGCTTGTTCCAAACATCATCGTCAATGCAGTGGCAGTTTGTTTAATGTCTTTTACTCTCTCGACGCTCTTCCCCACTGGTATGAGCGTAGGAAGCAAATTGTTTCCTAAGGAAAGACAAAGCAGTGCCCTGGGACTCGTCTTCGTTGTGGGTCAAGCAGGTGGAGCGCTTTTCCCCAGTTTGACTGGTCTGTTAGCAACAAGAGTGGGTGTTCAAGTGCTTCAACCAGTTTCATTGGGTTTGTTGACATTGACTGGAGCGAGTTGGGCTCTTGTACCGAAGGTGAAACATCGTAGTGAATAATAGTTGTACCAAGGCTCATCGAGCGCATCAAAACCAGAATATATCGGCTTTCATCCGTTACTTAATTGAATATGGAAGGTTCAGGAACAGCCTAACGCAACTTGCGCGACCTGAGCATTTGAGAGAATTGGAAAAGATCAATTTTTTTCAGCCTACACGCAAGAACGTATTTGAAATCTTTCCAATTTGACACATTATCGAGATTACTTTTCAATGCCAGTATTTTCGCAGCTCTGCCATTTGCTCCTTCAGGTCAATGGGTCAAGCCGGCCCCAGAGTCTCACCTCCACCGTTGTCACAAGCACCCGAAGTTCCGAGATAACACCCTTCAAATATTCAGGGACCCTCTTAAGCCGAGCTTCATGAATATTTTTGAGGATAACTTTCTCTACTTGAGGAACGCCGGCAGCAGAGCGGTGAAGGAGGTAATTATGAAGATCCCTGAGCGGAGTTGGTTCCATTATTGATCGGAATGAGTAGATCATATGCATCGTACGAACATGTGGGAATGGTAAGGATGTTCCCGTGCTATTTTGGCGAGAAGGATTCAAAATGTCAGGGAGTGTGTTCAAGATGAGCTTTTCAATATGGTGTGAAGCAAAGAGAGGATGAGCAAGAAATTCCGTCGAGGGACCATCCAGCTCTAGGCTACTCAAATGGGAGGTTATGAATCGTGGCAGAAATTGAGGGAGAGGAGCTAAAATGGTACTTAGACCACTCTCTTGTCCCCAACGCCAACGTATTGCAACACTTCCACCTTTCGGTCCATCTATCTGAATGCTAACAGAAAACTCATCAGATCGGACGAAGAAGCGAGTGAAGTTATAAGGGACAGATGAGGAACTGAAGAGATGATAGAAAGTGTTTCCGAGAGCCGTGAGATCATCATCAGCCTGAAGGTACAAGCGACCAACGATTACACTGGGTGGTCGAACCCGACAAAGTGTTGTGCTGTCCAAGGAATTCTCTAGCTCCATAAGTCTGCAAGACGGGATATGGAGCGAAGTGAGGCCAGGAAGCTTCACCCGATGAGTTGGACCTATCAAAATCTGGCGAAGAATTGAGTGGTGGATTGTCAGGCTTCGGAGATTCAATAATCCTGAAAAGTATGAGAGAGGAGGTTTGACTTGATTGGCATCGACCATTGAATGTTCATGAATTGAACTGGGGCTGGACGTGGGACTTGATGGGATAGTTTCATAGAGACTGGTGATAGAGAGCTCCTGCGGGGTGGGGCTGGTAGACTCTAAAAATCGGAAGAGTGCCCCGTGAAGCAGCTCAAAATCCCTCTCATCGTCGGTTTCTATGCTTAGGATGGTGAGGTATGGAGCGGGAGACCGAAGGAATTTGGCAAAATCCTTGACTGAGGTGGTGGTATGAAAGTCGAAGTGAGAGGCAATGAATTTCCCTTTGAGCGCAGGTAAAGCTTTCTCATTCCAAGTAAATCGAAGAGGGCGAGATTTTGTATCAAGAAGCATGTAATGAATTTTATTCTAGCTTTTTCCGCGAATGTCGGCCCATAAGACTGGCGAGCGGAGAGCGATCTGACGCCAATGAGAGCAGATAGTTAAATCCAGATGCCAAATACTTTTCATGGTCGCAGAGGGCCAGAGGTCCAAGCCGTGCCAGAGAAAGATGAAGATAAGGGTGAAAGTTTCATCGGCAAGACAGGAGATAGGTGCTAGAAAATTTCGTTGTCGGTGAAGGTCTCGAATTGGAGTTTCAGATTCTTCTCGCGTTTCTTTTGTCTGAGAAGCCTCTGACCGAAGCACAGAAAGCTCAACGTCGATGGCGTCTCTAGCTTTGTCTGTGGACAACATTGATGGTGTCGGGGACACGACGTAGCTCAAGCCAGAGCAATTTGGACGATGGAAAGATGGCCGCGGGAGGCAAAAGGTCCTGGGGCCCGGTATCTGCCTCAGATGACCGTTAACGTGGTTCGGGTGCAGAGCTTCCAGGAAACCCCACTTCATTCAACGAGGTTACAGCTGTTTTCATAAAGCTTGGCACTCCGCCAAAACCTCAAAACCTCGAAATACTACCCCCTGGCCCATGAATTCATGAAGAAAGGGAGATCTTTTTTGAGGTTTCGAGGTTTTGAGGTTCTCGCAGAGTGCCAAGCTTTATGAAAACAGCTGTAAAGACCAGCCATCTCCAAACTACTTGGGCTACTCGACGGCCCTCACGCTCTTCGTCACTGTGCATTTTGATGACGAGGAATTCATAAAATAGGGATACTTTGCTGCCGAACGTGACCGCATTTCGGGCAAAATCCAAGAGTCCGACCCACAAGAAGCCGAAATCATAGTGCCGCACGTCTCGCGTGCCCTATCACGAAAACGTTCTTCCTGCCACGACCTTGTTTTTTCCCCGTCATGTCGTCCGAAGCTGTATTGACGCAGATTCTGGCTCAGCTTGAAAAGCTGCAAGTTCAACAGCAACAGATGCAGTCCAAGGTCTGATATGAGCCAACCAACTCCTGAGCAATCACCTCACGCTAAATATGCTGGACTAGCTGGAAAACCTGACCAAGGCTGAAGCACGACCATCCTCTCCTGATGCTGTCCCTGAGATTGCAACATCTGTTTCCCCACCAACCCAATCTCTGCTGAGTTCCGTGTTCAAGGGGCAGGCAGAAAAGAAGATCGACAACGAGGCTCTCAAAGAAGCCAAGGAAAGGGAGAAGGTGCTTTATCCAGGCCGTGTTCTTCTCACAAGTACGTGTACAATTATTGTCGTGCGCTCCGATTATCTAGGAACTGACTCATTGCCATCCAGCATATCCTGACCAACATTCACACACGCCGTTCACGATGAACTGGTTGGCGAAGGAACCTTCCGAACGTGGGCCTGTCATTTGTTCTCGACTTCCAGGAAGCATCAAGAAACGAAATGCCATCGGTGCCCATTCTGGGTCATATTCGATTTACCGTGCGTTGAGCATTGCGATGGGTGGTCTGAACCCAACATACAAACCGGACTATACGTTAGTCCAGTGCTCCTTGTCAGCATCCATTTGCCTTTGCTGACTCTCTTTTTATTAGGATGACAGAGCCACCTGTCGACATTCCTCCCAACGACACCTGGGGTACGGACAAGATCGTTGCGTTTGATCCTTGGGGACATCTTACGACCTCCGTCTTCACGTACGTCACTGTTTCATTTTTCCACTGTCCGCGTGGCAGCTAAAATCACTTCACAGAAATGAAAGTCAAGAAGGTTTGGATATCCGGCCTTCCATTGCTATCACCAAAGCCCACATCAAACTCTCTGAAATTGACGAAAGCGCACGCAAAGGAGAAATCGTCGTCGACGGAAAGATCGTTCTCCAGAGCCCACCTCTTAGAAATGAGGATGGCTCTGAACGTGTCGGAGCCTTCTCTGGCGTGGAAATGAACGTGTCTAAAGCAGCGGTGGAACCGGTGTGGTATCTCCCCGGTGTTGCGGACCGATTTGGGATGTACGCTTCCTTCTCCTCTTGTCGTTTGATCGCTTCATTTAATAACATTTTCCTGTTCATAGCTCTGAATCCCTCCTTCGTCGAGCGCTGTTTGAAGACACTGGCGGAATGTACCCCGAACTGATCACTCGGCCCGACATCAAAGTGTTCCTCCCACCCATTGGAGGCCTGACCGTCTACATCTTTGGAAATCCAGAGTATCTCCAAGACGAGTCGAAAGAACTGACGCTGCGAGTGCATGATGAATGTAATGGAAGTGACGTATTCGGCAGTGATATCTGCACATGCAAACCCTATTTGGTCTATGCCATTGAGGAATGCGTTCGAGGTAACTTCCACCCTTTTCTTTATTCTGGAACTACAGCTAATTTATTTTCATCAGGTGCTCAGAAAGGTGGCGTCGGTGTTGTTGTTTACTTCCGCAAAGAAGGCCGCGCGTTGGGAGAAGTCACGAAGTACTTGGTTTACAACCTTCGTAAACGAGGAGGAGATTCTGCCGATAAATATTTCAAGAGTACTGAAATGGTTGCTGGCGTGAAAGACATGCGATTCCAGGTTCGACCTCCTTCATCCTCTGCCTCCTTCTCTTCTGTTGCTGACTGAAATTTGAGGCCCTGATGCCTGACGTCCTCCATTGGCTGGGAATAAAGAAGGTTCATCATATGGTTAGCATGTCAGACATGTAAGCCTTCTCTCTCCCCATTTCTTTTTCCTCTCCTATTTACTCACAACCAAACCTTTCAGGAAATACAATGCTATCGTCAACTCTGGCATTCCAATTCTGCGGCGATATGATATTCCGGATCATCTTATCCCTCCTGATTCCAGAGTGGAGATCGACGCAAAGATTGCAGCTGGATATTTCAGCAGTGGGAAGCAGGTTACAGAAGGTGATTTGAAGGCTACTGTGGGGAGAGCCTGGGAAGAAGTTGAACATTGAAGAAAGCTCCGAATCGAACCGACTCTCACGTTTTCTCAATGATTTATCTGTTTTGGATGCCATACTGAAAGAAGTCAATGGGGCTTATGTAGCCTTGAGGCCTGATGTTTATGGTGGTGGTGTGCAACTCGCTGAATGTACACCTTCCAAATTCTCCATCTCTTCCCTGCTCACGACACAAAAGCGTCTTGTGTGCTCTCCATTCTGGAATGTCACTCTCGTCTCTGTGTACGGGACCTCGATGGTCAATCAAATTGCTCAACTGAATTTCGTTCAGCATGCCTCCATCTCGGTCTTGGCAGTGTGTGTTGCCACAACCCTGCTGATGCTTTGGCTTGGCATGCGAATGTTGTCGCGCAGGAAAAGGATAAGCATCTTAGGTCTCGCCACCACCCCGTTGCCCACCTTAGTCAAAGACGACAAAGTCTGAAAATGATTGCCAGAGGTCTCATTGTCGGTCTAGCGACTGCCATTGGTGAGCTCCTCCTTTGACGTTATTATCTTCCTTATTCTCACCTTATGGAACTAGGACTTGCACAAGGATACTCTCACTCAGAACCTCTTCTCTCACCTCGACAAAGCAGCAAAATAAACCCATCCACGATCCCCGCTCAATGTGACTCTCAATGCACTAGCGTAATCACCACTCTCAGCAACTGCACAATTTCCACAGACTCGGCATGTGGGTGTTCAGTCGCAACGAAAAACCAAATTCAAGTTTGTTTTGGTTGTTTAATTAATGTGGTGCCTACCCTTAGAGCAGATATGGAGACCGTGGAAACGAAGTTCATCACTAGGTGCAAGGCAGCTGGGATTGATGTTGGGAGTTTTGCAGGAGGGTCTTCCTCATCACCTTTGGCTTTGAGCACCACTACTTCGTCTACTTCGACTGCATCTCAGAGTTCATCTGAGCCGTTTTCGAAGAATGAGGGAAGCCAAAGTGGTCCCAGCCTAACGTTTTTATTGGTCGCTGCCCTACCTGGGACAGTTGCATGTCTATTCTAGCAGTTGGAACAGGCTACGAAAAGGTCATTTGAAGCCGCCATTGAGAGAGCCTGGGATAACTTGAGCATTAAAGTAGTAGTCACACTGGACCGCTCGCAACTGAATGGGGGAAATGTAGCAATGATATCAAGTTACACCCACGAAACAGCGTCTTTGGAGCTCACCTTTTGTGACGATGGTGAGGGAGAGAGCGTAAGAGAGGGCGTCTACGCACCCACCCGGTCCTTACCACCCCACCAACCAGGAACATGGGCTGGAGTTTGGTAGTCATCTGGCCTGTCCTGACTCCGTTCAACCTACCTTCATCTGGACTTTAACTTTGACCATGCGCGTGATCATTGCCTTTCCATTGGCTTGGCATACAATGCTGTATCTGAGGTGAAGGCGCACATCTTGAGTCTCGCCACCATTGCATTTTCAGCCTCTGAGCCAAACACTGGCATTGAACAACATGGTTGCAAGGGATGTATTCGTCAAGATAGCCACCTCCTTTCGTGTGTTTTCCTCCGGTATCCCTCCACGATGTTTCTCATCCATTATCCCTTCATCAGTCGTTGCCTCAACATACCCTCCCTCACGTCCTCCTCTTCTGCAACGACAAAGCACAATAGACCCAGCAAAAATCCCAGCCCAATGCAAATCTCAATGCACAGACGTCGCCAACACCCTCAACGATTGTGCAGTCTCTACAGACTTGACATGTGGTTGCTCAGTAACGATGAAGAACAAAGTTCAAGTTTGTTTCAACTGTTTGATTAATTTGGTGCCTAGCTTGAGAGCAGATATGGAGACCGCAGAGAACCAATTTGCCGCTGGGTGTAAGGCTGCTGGGATTGATGTAGGGAGTTTTTCAGGGAGCTCGTCCACGTCTTCGCCGTCATTCCCGTCGACATTGACTTCAAGTTCAAAAAGTACAACTGCGTCGTCGACATTGGGCACATCGGAAAGCTCATCAGATCCATTTTCTAGGAATGGAGGAACGTTCGTTAGTCCTAATTTGCCTCTTTCATTTATTGCTGCTTCGGTGGGGTCGGGACTGTGGATGATATGTGGATGAAGGGTTTATGTGTTAACGAATACTAGTAATGAATATGAACATATCCTATGAACCTCTGCAACAAGTTGTAAAACCTGGGCAAGAACAGCACTCTCCAAAATTTTCTAGTACTACCAGCGTCCAATAGACTTGCTTAGTCTTTGTACTGCATTGCATGTGATATATGTAATAGAAGGGAAAGATGTATAGTGCGCGCGAACGGCGTAAAGGAATGCCACATCTGGAGTATGAACACCGAAAACACAAAAGCACAAAGCACGAAACGTCCATCGACTGCCTTCAATACCTCCTCCTCCCACCCTTTCCTCTCTTCTCATCCATCTTCTCCTTCCGTGCTCGTTCTTCCTCCCTTGCCTTCGCGCCTCTGACGCGAGGATCAATCACTTCATAGTCCCTCTCTGCCTTCCCTCTTTCTTCATCAGCAGCGGCATCTTTAGAAGACGCAAAAGTGAGCCGATGAGAAATAAAGTCGAGTGCCGTGTCAACTTCCATGGGCTCCTCTTCTTCTATTCCACCTCCAGAGTGCGATTCGCCTTCCTCGTCTGCAGGGGTTGGTGTGGGAGATCGTTGAGGTGCGGGAGCATCTTGTAGTTTGCTCCGGAAAGAGGACATGGCGGCTAGCAGACCAGATTCATCTTTTCGCTTTCCCTTGGGTTTGCTGAGCCGGCCCCTAGCTAAGCACACGAGGAAAAAGTTTAGGTTAGCTTTCGAAGCTCAAAAAGACGAACAGGTAACGAACCCTTGTATTTTGCAAGTTCCTCCTCAACATAGTTGGTCTTCTTTTTCTTCTTCTTCCGCTGTTCGTCTTCGTCCTCGGAGTCCGAATTGCCGCCACCAGTGCGTTTGGAGAGCTTGTGGATTTGAGACTCCAGAGTTGAAATCTCTTTCGACCGTGCGGTCAGAGTGGCATCGGCGAGGGCGGCATGCTCGGAGCGTATTTTGGTGATATCAACCGAGGACTCTCGTGGTTTGGACTTCTTAGGTGGCTATACAAGAAGTAAAATGAGGAAATTGAACATGTAGGTTATGATAGAGACGGCGTACTTTGGAGGATGTTGAAGGTTTGGATGAAAAATCGGGGACATCCATAAGGTTAGGGTTGGATGGTTTCGCGTCAACGACCATATCAGGTCTGAACATCGGCTTCTTCTTGAACACAACCTCCTCCTCTTCCTCTTCACCACCATCACCCTCTTCGCCAAAAGAAAGAAGTTTCGTGTTTCTAGAGAAAGATATTAGGAATTGTAAGTTTGGGTGGACTCAAGCCTCACTTCTTGGCACCTCGCCTTCGAAATTCTTCTTCTCGTTCCTTCATGGACTCTTCGCGAGCCTTCTGTTGAGCTCTCCTTTCCGCAGCGGTGATGCGTGGTACAATGTCATCGAAAGGGTTGTCAACGATGCGTATGCTCCGGATTTTTGGAGGACTGTTGGCGGAGGTCAGTCGAGGCGGGAAAAGTTAGCGACGCTCATACTATACCGGCCGGCCATTGTCGTCAATTTCTAAGCGAGAAAATTGTTCACGTCAACCAAGGTATGGCAAGCGGCTGGAAATGGACGACAAACCAGATTCGCCAATCTTTACCGCGTCTGCCGGTACATATAAGCTCATGATTTAAGGGAGGAAATAGAGGTAAAAGACACGCACTATAGATTGTATCTCCTACGCATCTCCCAAACACGGTATGCTTCCCATGCAACTCCTCAGCCCGGTCTGAGGAAAAACGCGTCAAACATGTATATCAACCTGGCAGATAGCAAAAGGACAGGCTTACCAAGGGTAACTATAAACTGGGAATCGTTGGTATTCTTTTTACCTCTGTTTGCCATGGCCACAATGCCTCGATGAGGGAACCGTAACCTCGGATGGATCTCATCCTCGAACACGTCCCCATAGAATGACTCTCCGCCACCACCCGTATTCGATTTGTCACCAGTCTGAATAAGGAATCCAGGAACTATTCGATGGAATATATTGTTGTCATAATAGCCTGGCGACGGCAATACTTTAGTCAAAGGTTGGTGGAAAGGGGACGGCCGTTCATACCTTCCAGCGCTAATGCGATAAAGTTTCGACATGTTTTGGGCGTTTCTTTTGCGTAGAGTTCAATGTCAAGATCTCCTGCTGTGGTGGAGATGACTACACGGCCTTTTGTAGGGAGGGCCATGACGGTGAGAGTAAAGTGAAATACAGACAAGCGCTCACTCATGGTCACCTTCTAGCAGCCGCCTTCCCATCAGTTTCTTATCTTTTTGGTTCATATGTCCGGCTACTGCTTTTGCGCCGAAACCGCCGCTTCCTTTGATATACTCTTCTTAAGATACACTGTCATTGGTAACTGATAATACCACTGAGACCAGGCTCATGGCACCATTACAAAGGTTCGCTTTGGAGACAAATGAGTTATTGCGCGAGCTCGTGACGACTTTAAATTGTAAGAAAGGTGAATCTTTGACTCGTGGTTGATAAACTGTGTTAAAGGTTTCTATCCTGCGCATTGACAGAGCTCGAAGCAATTAACCGGTCCCTCTTGCCATGAATGCTCCCAAGCATGGAGAGCATTCCTATACGTCTCACCGACTATCACCCTTGGTGTTGGCACAAATAAGGTGAACAAGCGACGTAGGTAATCATGGGTACAGAATAGGGAAGGAATATCCTGCTTCTTGCTCCTGGTATTCTACATAGGGAGTACTCAATTGTTATTCGCGTCGATTACAAGTACATCTGAGTGCGGGCTGAAATGAGGAAATGAAGAAGCCTGAACTGATTCTTGAAATGTATCTAGATGCCAAACCTCTCGCCCTTGCAGGCTACTTCCGAACTCCTGAACATGAACTACAGAGTGCATGGCAACTTGACGTATATGGAGCAGGATACGGCTAGTGGCCACAGAATGCATTGTTCGTTGAAATCTAGTGAATAATAACTAGCGTCAGCTCCGGATAAATGTAGAGATATCTCAACACGCACATAATCAGAACCGCGAGAAATGGAAGGGGTGCCATGTAGATCACAACGACATTCACAATAGAGATACTGAGGATGAAAAAATAGAATACCAAACCATCTCTTCGGATGACTTGGATGAGAAATGAACTACTGGATAGCGCATTTTCATCTACACCGACATAAGAATAAAAAATCATTTGTTGGAGTAAACAGCGGGAAGCTTACCGCCTCTGAAGCGAAATGCCCGAACACATGTCAACACCAGAATAAGTGTCTCCAATGCCACAATCCCGACGTAGTTTCCTGCAATTCGAGCTCTCAAATTATCAGCCGATAAAATGATGCACCCAGGGATACCGGAAAATTCAGGGCCGGCCCCTTAGTAGTCGAACAAAAACATACAATGCGTCAGAACAAACCAAAACTTGTTGTAAAAGAGACGTTGACTCACATACAATCGATGCAATGACCGCCTGGTCAGCAATGCCACAATATACAATAGAGCCAGCCTGGACAAGGAGAAGACCAGCGAGAATCCATTTGTTCTGTCCATAAAGTGCCCATGTCCGGAGGATAAGGATCACTGAATCCCAAATATTAGCGGTATTAACGTGCAATAAATATCTGCTTACACTCAGAAATCTGAATGCCAGCTACATCTAACCAGACAGCCGCGGCATAAGGTCCGGGACAAGCGCTGCGACTGTCCCCTGCATCCTGGAGTTGTATTCCTAACAGCTGTAAGGTAAATCTTGAAACGTGCACTTGAAGCGAGAGCATGTACCAATTATGCCAACGAGAAGATCCGTGAATGGAAGATAGCGGGTGAGGAGGAAGAGTAGTGTCCCTCCTGTGAATTTTCGCGACCATATCAACGAGAATTCAAGATTGAAGGTGAGAAGGTAATCCCATATCTTGTAGGCGAGTCAATAAATACATTCCCTCTATGGCATGCTAATGGAGGAACGAACGAGAATCGAAAGTGCGGCAACTTGGGCAAATTTTCAGCGAGACTACGAATCAGAGACTGTGGGCACTCACATTCAAATTTCTAAAAGAATTGTGCTGTCAAAAGAAGGTCAAAGATATCGAAGAAATGGCAGACAAGAGTCAGATTGCCTGCACGAATTTGGTCCTGTAATGCCCTCAACAGGTCTGGAGGTACAGCTGGCATCATCTGGGCTGGGCCTGGGAATGTACCTGACAGATAAACTACCAGGAATTCGTATTTGTATAATCGTACCTGCGTACCTAGGGTAAGTATTTTCATGTACGGGTTTACTTATGACCCATAACCCCACCCCAATGCCTTCAAAACAAGATGGTTCGGCGTTTCTGGACCATTGCTTTCTAAGCCCGAAAGAAACTGACATAAACGACGTGCAAGAGTTGGAGAGGGAAAGCTTGAGAATATCATCCCTGGGATGAGGAGGAAGACAGCTATTGTTCGGGGTAGGATGATACTGAAGCGAACAAGACGTCCGCATAGAATGAAATACTGTGGAACCTGAAGAAGCTTCAATAGTAAATGTTGAATACCCCTACTACTTCGAGTTGTCCATAGGGCTAAAAGGAAGAAAAGGTCGGCCTCATGTGATAGCAGGGATCGTATTCTGAGTACGAGGAACGTTCGTTTGGAGGGAGCGAAACATGAAACCCAATTTTTCGTTTGACTCCGCGTGTGGTGGCAGGTGACAGAAGTCGAACATTAAGCGCTAATTTTTCTGGTAACCTCCCGAGCGATTATCCTCTCTTTGGTTATGTAAATACACGGTAGTGAAGAGATAGCATGTATCGGTAATCTCAATTATTGATAGGATTTGGTTTAAATGGCAGGATTTAGCTGTGTTGTTTTCATTAGTTGTTTGCTGGGGAACGTTTTTCCCCCTCAGTTTAGTTGCAGCATATGTTCATTCCTAGAAATAGATACATATATATGACAGAGAACTTGGCTAAACGCCTATCAGAAAGGTGGGTACTTGTTACTGCCTATGATCACAACCCAAATGTCGGTAGCGCAACGGCAAGAACTCCGCATTCGTGCCCAGAAATCCGAGGAGGTGGATTACAAGGAACACGAATTCGTGTGTCTTTCGAATTTTCTTCAGAATCACCATGTAAATGGCGCTAAATCGAACTCCGCTCGCTTGAATGAACGTCAGAGGCAAAGCGTGGGAAGGATGCTGATACGAATCCCTCAAGCGAATCAAGTTGCCAAACTTCACGTCCTTGCATATTACTTCCCAAAGCTTGGATATGGACAACGGGGTACGCAGCGACTTGGCGGATATGAAGAAGGATTCGTCCAGTTGCCACAGAATGCATTGTTCGCTGGAATCTAGAAGTAATTTCATTAAGACATTTGATAGAGAGGGAGAAATACAGAACTTTACATAATGAAAACAGCAAAATATTGCAATGGAGCTGTGAATAACACTACAAGGTTGACAACAGAGGTCCCCAGGATGAAAAAATAGAATACTAGACCATCCCTATGAATGATTTGGATGAGCAATGAACCACCTGAAAGACCATTTCCAGCTTGAGGCACATAAGAGAGCAGATTTTTGAGCTATTGGATCTTTAAGAAAGAGTGTGACTTACTGCCGGTGGAGCGGAACGCTCGAATACAGGTTAGAATAAGGATAACGGTCTCCAATGCGACGATCCCAACATAGTTTCCTGCTATTCGACCTCTCAGCTTATCTGCAGACAAAATGCTGCATCCAGGAATGCCGGATAGTTCAGGACCGCCCCCTCATGATCAAAAAAAAATGATTAGACTAATAGAACCACGAGAGAGAAAGAATAAAGCGATAATAACTCACATACGATCGATTGAATAACTCCTTGGTTAGCAACACCGCAGTATACCAATGATGCGCCTTGCCATGTCAGAAGACCAGTTAAAACCCACTTATTCTGACCATAGAGGGCCCACGTTCGAAGTACAAGGATCACTATATTTAAGTCGTGGGCATCATTACTCGATAATCGGGGAAGCTTACATTCAGCTATCTGTATTCCAACTACGTCCAACCAGACAATGGCAGCATATGGACCTGGACACGCATCCTGGCTGTTTCCCGCATCCTGGAGCTGTATGCCTGAGGGCGTGCAATAAGTTCTGGAGGCAAGAAGGAAGAATTTGAGGACGGACAGATTATACTGACTAATATATCCATGAGCGGAAGATAGCGAGTGAGCAAGAAAAGCACGGTCCCTGCGCTGAATTTCTTCGACCAAATTAGAGAAAGCTCCAAATCGAAAGTAAGAAGGTAGTCCCAAATCTTTAAAACGTTAACATTTCTATGTTCTGTCGCCTTTGGAAGACCCTGGAAAACGAACAAGAATGGTGAGAGCAGCAACTGAAAATAGATGTCAAGCGAGAGCTGCAAGAAGCAACAAAGGCTCACATTCAATCTTCTACACAACTTGAATCAGCAAGGCGAGGATAAAAAAGAAATCTGTCTCACAACTGTAAAATTAACCGCTTGGATATGTTCTTGGACCACCTCGAAAAGGTGTGGAGGGACTTTTGGCAGCATCTGGGGCTGCGTGTGGGGATCGACTTGTCGAAGAAGCAATTTGCAACTAATTGCATCTTTTTAGGTTGGTTCAGATGTACCTAGGGTAAAGAGGTGGAACCCACAGCGTACTTATCGGCCGTTACCCTGCAATGCCGAGAGAACTGGGGGACAGCGACGTTTCTGGACCGTGGTTCATCTACCTTGATATATTCATATGTCGAAAGCAAAACTGACATTACATCGATTTATTCCCTGTCCGCTCCCTAAACTTCTGGTCCCTTTGTTCCCGAGAAAAGTGCTTCTTCATGGGTTGGAGCATTTTCGTCCTCGTCACTTCACCGCCATTCATCTGTGGATTCCGACCTCAAACCTCAGGGATACCTTGCTGGGTTGACATATTAACATGTAAGGGCCCGACGAACAGGCACTCAACGGAACACAAGACGAATACTTCAGATGGAGCGTAGTCATGCTCGAGGGGCGGTTGTTGGAAGGGTGACCATGAGAGGGTTTCCAAATGTCCGAGAAGGTCGCATGAAATACAAACCCAGGTAAGAAACGATTTACGTTAACCTTGGATCGTCAGGTTCCCCCGTGTCGTGGTGGTAGAGTGGAAGAAACGTCTCTTCTGGCGTCTAAACAATTACCCTGTTCGATGGGCCGTAGTCCTTGTCCTTAAATTACAAAGATACAACATAGTCTTACTCGCGATCTTTGCCCATGCCAGCACATTATTTGAACTATTCTGCATATTCCGAATACTGTACCAATTTGAATTATTCGAACGTCACAGGTCACAGCGACCTCCAAAAGTTCGAAATTTCGCGCTGGTCACACCTTCTGAGCATGAAATAGGTATCCCAGAGGCTCTAAAAGCTTCCGGAGCTCGCTCTTACGCGCGATAAATTGCCATATTAGGAAGGAGTTCGAATCCAAAAGTTCGAACTCGAGGTCACAGGTCACACAGCGGTTCGAATAATTCAAATTGGTACAGTACCCCTCCCCGGACCGGGGTGCAGATTGACAAACCTTAGTGACAGCCCTGAACTTTGTCCTCAATAGTTTGTCGTCCCACCACCATGAAAGTTGCCCCCATCGATGACCACTCACTGCCTCTGCCTGTTTCGGCTCCTGAACCCTAGGCATAGTGATCAATACTGTGGTGAATAAATGCAGTGCTCACTCAAATTGTCAAATCACATGGAGAGAGTAGAAATTTGTACTTTACAGAGGTACAGACATGATTGCGAAAGTCATACTAAGTTAGAATCAACACCCATCACTTTATACTTGACGACAGGCTACTGTATGCTCCATTCTTGGCCCAGCGTAGGAGTCCATTATTTTCACTTCTTCATAATGTCTCTCAACATTCTCAATTTTTTTACCATTCTCAATTTTTTTTTGGTATCCTTCCTTCGGAAATCCGTCGTCATCAGTTGAGGATAGTTTTCTAACAGAATGTACTAAATCTACCCAAGCAAAGGAGTGGCTATAAAACTGAGTGTTAAAAGCTATGACGGGGGAGCTCATTACAACCGGAGTTGTAAGGGCGGCAAATGAGAATTCCATGTTGTATCATCCAAAAGCGAGTTGCAAACAGCCTTGAATCTGGAATATCGTGGAAATGTGGAATACTTTCGAAAAGATAGTCGTCTAAATATGATTATTTGCGGATGGTGAGGACACCTTCCACTAGTCCTCCACGAGATCGTCTATTATCTCGCGGTGGGGTGGGCTGGGAAATGGCAAATTGCTTGTCCAACAGTCTGGATCCTCAGTATGCAGAAAGAGCCAAAGGAACTGATTGATTCTCTATGAAATAGCAATGGATCAGCTTCATCCTAACAGATATGTGTATGTATCTAACTGACCTCAAGTACGGGACGAGGGAGCATATGATGATAGGCAAGCATAACTCGTATTAACCCTTGCGAGTGGGACTGGAAGACGTGAGCGAGGAGGATATAAGTATTGACGAAATATGGTATTGAACGGGGCACGCAAGCACCTCCTAAGGAAACCATTTAAAAACAAAAGGTGATACGAGAGATAACATAAAGCATTACCAGCTGACAGGAGGATACAAGCTTTTTGAATCTCAACATCTGCTAACGCAATCTTGAGGGTTACGGTAGCCTTCCATGGTTCCTCCGTATCGGAAATCGAGCTGATCACTTGGGGAAGTTCAGCAAAGAGGTTGACAAAGATTGGCAGGTCGAGCGTAGTCATCTCATCCGTCTCTGCTGGATCAATGTATTCAAACGTAAACGTAGCACTCGTGGATTTGTAATTGGCAATAAGATCGTCATGGTTTTGGCCCGCAGTGGCTTGAAGGTAGAGTTCCCGCTGGTGGTTCATGATCTGAGAGGGAGTCAGTTAAAGAGAATTATGAGGCAATTTATATTGAGTCACTCCAAGAGAATATAGCGGATCACCTGGCGCTTTGTCGTTCATCTGAATATCTCGTAAGCAATGATCACAGATGCAACATCGACGTGAGAGGTACAAACCTTGTTGATAAGCTTGCGTATCTTAACTTCAACGTCCTGCAGAAGAGGTGTTCGTACAACGTCTTTTGCATCCGCAAGATTTTCATTGAGGCTGTCAACCTTGGACTGAAGAGCGACGGATATATATGCTTTCAGCCAAGGTACAACCACGAGAGCTTCATCACCCTTGCCTATATCATCGTGTAAAAAGGCAATACATTGAAACGAAGCCCACCCACCTTGCGCTACGAGTTCTTTTACATCTTTCAAACATTGGTTTGAATACTCTTGGAAAGTGGTGGGCGTTACGATGGGCATCTCTCGCATCGCTTGAATGAGGGAATCGCGAAAATCAAGTTCAACGCAATATTTTTGATTCATTGCCGCCATTAAACGTAGTACTCTCTGTTAAAATGTAAGATCTTGGGGAATGAAGGTAGCAGCAGCCACAGGCGGCTTACCTCAAACACCGGGGGTGACAGTTGTTTCTGATACACGTTTAAGAGAAGGCGGTGATCAACCTCGTCCATAGCTGCAATAAATCTGTGGGCTGATACAAAATTCCGAGCCGCCAAATGCTGGCCATTGGGACCTGAGAATCATGGGTGAGAACGATTATGTCCCAAACAGTGCAGAAAATGTACCGATGAGAAGAAGAATACAAGCTTTTCTCAATTCTCCTAGGGCGAGACTCTTAATCAGCTTGGTTGTATTGTTGTCGCCATCATCAACTACGGGGTACGCTTTGAACTGCGAGTACAACGATTCGATGGCGGCAATATCAGATTCATCCACTGGAATTTCATCTGATTGTAACTCCTTGAACCAATCCTTATAGTGTAATTTCGGATGAGAATGTGCGAAGCCGTTGGCTTGTCGCACAGAAAGTTGGAGAAACTCTCCTATAATCTAAGGTGAATTGAGTGCACTGCTAGGCTAATAACGTGAGAGAGTTACGTTCATATTGTGCCCGGCTTCAGTATCACTGTTGTCGTGTGCTCTGAGCTATCACGTGTCAAAGTTCAAGTACGAGAAAATGCAACCAGGAGCAGATAGGTCGTACCTGAGACAAAATTGAAGACAAGATATCATATGCAGCGTGGAGGGTCGGAGAATTAACATGATCGAAAGCGTATTCTTGCACTTGACCGACATTTTCTTGATACACCACTCCGCTGAGATATCCTTTCAGCCAGGGAACAGATGCTTTCCATTGATCACCTGAAGTAATAAGCGGAATTAAATCAAAGCCGTTCTGGGATTGACTAATAAATAATCTCACCTGAGCAAGAGAGCCCTTTAGATTCCGCGTAATAATTCTCGGCGTATCGCTGAACAATTTCTTTTTGCATGAGAGGAAGGTCCTGAATTGCTTGGATGATGGCTTTTAGAATACTCGGATCAGAGAGCTTCTCCCTAATTTGCGATGATGCAAGGGGCATTGCGGCAGCAGGTGGAAAGGAGTGTATTGACGCGTAGAGCGCTGAACGGCCAAGGGAATGTACTCGTGTGAAGGCATTGGGAGACGCAATTTTGTTGTAAATATTTCCGCTGTGTGGTAGCGTACCAATAGAACGACGACCAAGACTTCTTGATATCCCTAAGGATATCACCAGCATTGCTGGCTTCGTTCACTTTCGATAACAGTTAGAAGAGACCGCAAGACATGGAAGGAATGTGACGTTACCGGGAAAAATGTACGTCAGTTATCTGAGAATTTTAATATGCTGGGTTAACAGAGAAAGGACGAATTCTAGGGTAAAGAGCTGTGACGGAGAAACGCGGTGATGAAGAAATGAGGGGAAGAGGAAAGCTGGGACTGGGGAGCGCCCAGCGCTCCCTGTCAGGATTTGTGCGCAGCTTCTCATCTAAGGGTCCTCCTCTCAAGCATTCATTACGCGTCAGAAAGTATTAGCAAGTCCATACAAGCCCTTTTTCCGAATCTCGGAGGTCGTGCAGAGGGCAAGAGCTTATTAGGATGCCTGGGTTCTCTGCCCCGGGGGCATTTAATGGACAGGCACTTTGTTCAATCTCCAAGAGGGCTTTCGGCGGGCGTTTAGAGAAAGAGAAAATACGTTAATTGGTAGTTTACTATGTAAGTACACGGCAGAACGAAAAGGTCATGAATACATGATTTATTTGTACAATACTGCAATGAGTGAGGCCGCCGTACCGGGAAGAATATGTAACTGGGCAGAGTCTTGAATTTAGAGTGGGCAGCCAGGGGGACCATGGCAGCGGCATATGTCCATACAAAGGAAAAGTAACGCGGCTACCTTAGAATAACATCAGTTCAATCCGGAAAAAACGAAGACTGGCGCACGAAAAAAAAATTAGGAATTATAGGAGCTCAAGTTTACAGCGACACGAAAAAAGGGCTCCTGGAATTAGGAAGCAGACCAGGTGAACGCGCGCGCGGAGGTGTTCGCAAGAAGGTCCGGCAGCCGAGAACAGGGCAGCTGACGCACAAAGATGGTGGCGGTTGGGAGAAAAATTGTGTGCGACCATCAAATGTAGCGAAACACTTTCCGCCAAACAATTTCATAGGCTTGGGGATTTGGGCTTGTGTGGGGCGCGTCACGGGGGGAGGAGAGGTGGCCCAAGTCTTCAGGACACATTTCTCCTCTCAGTCAGCTTTGGTAACTGTGAATCTGTCCCAAGATGTACAACACAGTCAATTGAATATTGTTCATCTGGTAACACTAGAACGTTACAAACTAGCTCGTCCATAGCTTACAATTGAAAGGTAGAAGCAATGGGCTTTCCTTTGTTTCGTAATATATGGTCTCCATTTTTACCTCCTTGTCATTTTCCAATTTCGTGCCTGATCTCCAGCATGGGAGATCAAGCTCGAGAAGAAGGGCTGTGAGGTCGATGTCGAAGAAGGTGAGGTGCGAGCACTAGGCGCTTACTGCATCCATTAGTCCCGATGTCTCCCTCGTTATTCTAAGTTATAGGATACGATACACGAATCCCGTTTAAGAGCTAAACTTCCGTAAAACTAAAGTTGTAAGTCCAAATTTTGACTGGGAGCCATGAAACGTGACCGTCCAGACATGCTGCCAGCTTGTCGCCACGACAGCTCCACGTCAGCACACGTTCGAGTATCTTTTATGTCTTCCTCTCATGTTGAGCAGGAAGAAGTCAAGTCACTACTCTTGTACAAGGGTGAACTGACGAAATCAACTCGTACTTCTCCCAAGCAACAACTCACTTGTCATGGGGCCGCCTGCAGATACTTTCAGCCGGATGCTATTCAATGCCAGAGCGTCAGAAATGTGGGAGATCAAGTCCAATGGAAGGTTTGTCTTCTATTTCACTGCCTACTGAGACCATCAGAACGAATTCTTCAAATCAGTGCCGCGCTGACCTTCCAGAATTACTACGAATGGGCAGCTTTGAAGTCTTTTGCGATGCCTGGGATGAATCCTCCAATTCATACATTGATGAAGGTACCCAATTGATCTTGCTTCCATGATTCCAGAACCGCACATGTTGTCAACAGCATCATGTCGAATGGAATATCACTTAGTCCAATTACAGATGAGAGACGGGGGAACACTCCATCCTGTGTCTGAGGGTAAATATACGCCCCGATGTTCTTCGAGCGATTCATTTCTACCATATGTTTCATAGGCTCTGGGAGAATAGAACTTCTTGTACTGGCATTGATTACCATCGTGTTCTGCTGGCAGATGTACTCCAATTTCAGGTCTCCCCGTGGAAGTCGTCGAGCAAATGGAAGCTATTGAAACTTTGTTTTGATGTCCGTCTTGATGTCATGGTAGCAAAGGGTTTGTATATAATATGATTACTGTAAGAGAACATTGTTCTGGAATCCATGGATCAGTCTCACGTGTAAATTTTATGTAAATTTGAGTTAAACTAATTCTCTGCTATATAGTTCAGAAAGTTCTCTTATTTATCGATGGCTTTTAAGCATATGCTAGGGTGTTCACCTAAATTTTGAAGCTGAGAGGTGCCGTACCGTCCTAACCTCCAAGGTTTCACACCAACTCTTACTTCCGACCCCTCTCGACTTGTCGTGTCGCTTAAGGATTTAAAAAGGCTCTTTTAGACAGAGGATATGTTCCTAGCATTGTAAACAAAGCATCAACCTTCGAATGAAAGCGGGCATCTTCACCACCGCCGGGAAAAGTAAGCTACATGTATCCAAGAACGCGGTAAGCGCGTGCTGACTCCCGATCCAGGGTATAAAAGGGACAGAAATTCGAAAAACTGGATCCCCGATCCATCTTGGAGCTGCCCCCAACCATGGTCCCTGACCTCCCGCGCGATCTTGTGCCTCATGTTCTCTCCTTTTGTGACCGAAGGACCTTACAAAACTGCTCCATAAGCGGTCCGGACCTTTATTCCATTACCGGAGAATTGCTATATGCAAAGCTAACCATAAACGAGGAATTCCTTACGGCCATTCTCCGGGTAGGAACAGGATCAGAGATTTCAGAATCCTTTCTCTGTCTTCGTTTTGCGCAGGAAATAACCACATATATGTTCTATCTGAAAACAAATCGGCTACCCCAGCTCGTTCAGATCCTTAGCGCACTCCCGAACCTCCTCATGTTCAAGCTTGGGACTCGCTATCCGACGGTCGACGAAATTAGTGTCATCAACAGCCTCTCCGTGTCCCCAACTCTCTCCTTTTCTTGGTACATTCGTGCAGAGATTGAAGACGACGATGATTATGACACAGCATCAGGTTGTTCCACATTGAAAGATTTGTGCATTGCGGAGCGTGATCGTTGGAGGGCAGCGAGAACGATACACACAGACAGTCCTCGCCTGGCAGAAAGGCCTGCTCTCCACTCGCTTCGTTTCGAGCGTGATCCCAGTAACTTGCCAACCTTCGAGGCACATTTCGATATTACGCAACTGCACCGGCTGTCCCTGTGGTTAGGCGGACGTAGCGGATTTCAATCTCATCACACTCTTGACAGGATTCTCAGCTTGTGTGCAGATTCACTTCGAACACTGTTGCGTCTGTGTGTGTGTTAGACACACAGTTGGGCAGAGTTTGCAGGGAGGGAGCGCTTGACAGGCTCCAGGTTGTCAATCGAAGCTTCTTACACGTAAACTACAACTAATCAAAAGGTCTTCGATGCCCCGTTTGAGATATAAAAGCGTAAGATTAAGATCTATGACCGATCTAGATCTGCAGCCTTGAGCACACTCTGGAGCAAGATTGAACGCACACCAGCTAACGGATTCGCGTAGAAATATGTTTGGATTAAAGTTCTCTTTCGAATTCTCTTAACGAAACGCTGATCTCGACGATCTAAACGAAACTAAACGCGATTCACTGTTCAAACTCGAAATTCTTGGGTAAAACTCTATTCGATTTCTCGGTTTCCGACGCTAGCTAACACTACTAGGCACTATAGACTAGTTGGGTGGTCGCTCGTAACGTACCGTACAAAGGAACAGAGTACATAGTTTATATACCAAGTGAGATAAAAGATAGGGTAAGCAGAGATGAGTAGGAAATCAAGTCATAAGTGGAAAATACGGGAAACCGGAACACATATGGGGTATATCAGATCTATATTGAAAGTTCCTAAGCGATAATCAACAGCCAGGGCCCATAGACGGACCGCGGTTTGGGGGTGATGAATATATTTATGCTTTTTCGGAAGATTTCGTATTCGGGTTCCTAGAGGAGTTGAATCCTCTCAATACTGTAGTCGTAACTAGTTGATAGTGTCGACATTAGACTACTTTAAGTGTTCGCTTCCTAGCCGTAGGGCTAGGAAGATTGGGTAGGTTGTAATCTCAGAAGCGGTCCTAGGGCTACAACCCTTTGTTCTGCATAGTTTCCATTGATTCGGGTTCGCTATTTACTTATCCGGACCGGATTCCATGTTAGGAATCATCTTCTCCGCTGTTGTTCCACAAGAAGGGCGATCTTTTGGGCAAAGATGCGCCATCAATCAGCCTTTGTTCTCAACTGATCTCAAGGTAAGGCGGCCGGTGAGTGTTCCATGCGACTCTTCTTTACTAACGCGATTCTTCAAGCTCTAGGCTTGTCGTTTGGTCTTCCGGAATCGAAGCTGTGGTTTCCTTGAACCCTCAGTAAGTAGTTCCATCGTGTTATATGTCTTTTGGACCGGTTAAGGCTTCAAATCATCTAGATCTTCCATCTGAACACTGCCGCAGCTACAACAGGATGTTTAGGATATCAGGGTCACTCAAGATTGGAACCGGAGATCGGCCCTTTCGAGGTGAGTCCTATAGAGTGCTTCTCTCCGCTTTTCGGAGTTTACATCGGATTTATGGTAGGTGCTCGCGTTTTCTAGTCAAATCGTCTGGTATTTGCTTATATAAGCGTCTGGTAAGCTATCAACACTTTCCATATTCAATTCTGATGGTATAATTTCCTCTTCCACTTTTAATTTCCTTGCAATAACGTGAGTTGAAGTGGCAAAATTCTCTCAGAAACCTCTCGAAAGTGCATTTCCACAATTGGAATCTTTAATCCTTTGGATATCCGACAATCACCTTCCTATTCGCTCATGGCTTACTCCTATGGTCGTTTCAATCCTTCCAAAATCGACCAACCTTCGCCGCATTTGCCTATACATCCAGTATGAGTATGGAGGAGATGGGGCTAGTCTTCTAGAAAATCACGAAGAACTCGAAGAGCTCATTAAGTTTCTTGCTCAACAAAAGACCATCACCTGCCTTGAACTGTGTTTCTATGGTCATGGAGATCCAGAATGCAAAGATGAAGCGCTAAAATTGCAGGCGAAGATCAAAGAATGGCTGTCGAAGGGCAGCTGGACAGGACTATTGAGGATGTTCTGGCAAAGTAAGAAGCACTCGCACTCGCTCTGACAGTGGAATAGAGTTTAAAATTCTTTTTTTAGGGAATTGGCAATTCAGGTGGCCATTCTGGGAGAGAGATTTGCCAATGTTTCCTCATTATCTTTCAGGTTCCGAGTCGGAAAGTGATTAGCCGAGTGAAGTAGCAAGCTAAAATACTCAAATTTGTATCGAATTTTACATTAAAACTCTCCGCTGAACGACAACCTGAACGGAATCAAGTCATAAGTAATGCCTCGCCTTAAAAAGAAAAGAGCTATAGGATCCCGAGCTAGTGGATGAGAAAGGACAGCCCCCCAACGCAAACAGTTCCCGATATTTTTGAGTGAAACGCTTGATCTCGTCTCTTATGCTATCAACAGCGAAACATCAGGAAGGGATACAAACCCACACCCAAACGACGAGGCTGGCTCGCACTTTGTATAAGCCGTATTTTGTGTCAGCTCTTAAGTGGTGTCATATTTCTGTACATCGCGTGAAAGTGGGTTGAACAGTTATGTCCGTGCCATGCCATCATAAAGGCTTGCAGTGACGCCTGTCCAAAGTTTCTCGTAGTTTCGAACGCGTACGAAGGCCAGGGGTAAGTGTGGAGCTTGCTGGGTGTAGTGAGAGAGAACGAAACTGGGCTTATTGTAGGATGAGAATTCGGATATCCGGAGAAAGCACGGAACAGTCCATTTTAACGAACAGAAAGGCAAATAATCACGTATTGGGTTCAGGTTGAACATTTGTGAATAATTTGAAGAGTTACGACTGCAGAGGCTGAGATTCCACCCCTCGACTTCCAACCTGGGAAGGAACATTCATAAAGTGCGAAGGAATACTACTGGTTTTGATCTACCTCAGAACCATCATACCCTTTCTCTCTCTTCATCTTCTTGGCTCTTGCCTTGAAAACTCCAACGACAACGAACCCAAAGACGGCAAGGAAGCACGTAACCTCACTGAAAGGATACCAGAATGCTTCATTCGTACGACGACGGGTGTTCTTGACTGTAATAGCCAAGAATAACTCTCTAGCAACGAGAAGAAGGGAGATAACCAGCAAGACGATGGCCATCTTCTTTTGTCCTTTGGTCTCTGCGTTATGAAGGTTGACCACAGCGCTGAGAGTCACCCAGCCAGTAACGACGACAAAGATGATCGCAGAAACAGTGGAGAGTGTCGAAGGGCCTAGATTACCTTGAGATGTTTTCACCGTTGCGGCGATGGAAAGAGCTGTAGCAGCGATGAGAGCGAGACGGACGAAGCGTTGTCGTTGGAGGATAGCCTTTTCCAAGGGAAGTCTATGTTCGGGAGAATGCTTTGACATTCTGGGATAGAAAAATGAATTTAGTATGTGTCTGGGTATGGGAAAAGGTGCATGAGCTTACTCCACAACAATGGCCTCTGAGGTTCCTCCAATGAGTGCGAAGAAACCGACATTGAAGAGGACTTGAACAGCGATAAACATTGAGAGGTTCGTTGCACCTTTGCCCTCAATCATTACGGCACGAATTACAAACGCGGCAAAACGAGCTATCCACGGTCGCCGCATGAGCCATCCACCATACGTGAAGGAGGACAAGAAACTGACCTAAGCAGAAAATGCCTAGGGGTGCTGTAACTCGTGTTTGATGTCGTGCAAAGCTGACGATGAACCATCCTGAGAGAGCTGCATACAGAACTGCAAAGACGATAGCGGCAGCTAGGGAGCGGAACCCTCCGAGCTGAGCAAAGTTCAGCTGGAAGGAGGGACTCGAGGAAGCCATGAGGGAGACGTCGACTTCCAATATCACAAAATGAAGGGCGCTTGATAACCGGCTTTTGTACATTCAACCTTGAGTCCTTCTTCCGAGTCGGAACTGTCAAGTTAGATTTGCGTGAGCGGCTGGGATAATCCTGACAATCTCAAACTTAAAAATTTGCAAATACCTGAACGTAGCATGACTCATTACCCATATCATAGTCAGCGCTGTAAAGCATTTCACAGTCCCTCGAGAAAACAGGAAACAACGCCCTGCTAACTCAAACCCTTGCGCATCAAACTCCCAACACATTCCTTGTTTTGAGAGTTCGAACGTGGGGCGTCCTATTTTTAAGACTTTTAGCTCAAGAAATTCGATGCCTCAAATTCATCAAGGCAACATTTCGTCAACGAAGACATTCTTGGAGCTATATTCTGGAAGTTCGACGTACTAATTGGTCTTCATTTATATCCAAAGATCTGCTGTGTGAACTTACTTCCACTGATAGATCTCGACAAACATTTGTCTCGCGTGGGTCAGACCCTACCCCACGTTGCAGCTTAGAAACACAGTATCCTGAAGGCGTGGATATTGAGGTAGGCCAGGCGCAGACCACAACTTCAAGAACTTGAATCGAATTTGAAATGAACCTGCAAAGGTTTGTGAATCATGAGGCATTCAGGCAAAAAAAACAAGAAGAGCCAGCACCTCGACTGGTAAGAACACAATGCCAATCCAACAAAGGTTGAAGGTGCTAAAATGGAGAGAACCACTCCGGCTTTTTTACCCAGACCTGCGGAAGTCAGCCTTCTATCAACCTTGATGTAGCAAGGAGGATCGTGCCCCATATTTGGCCAATGCGAGTGCGAAGATCGTCTGCTTCATATTCAGCTGAGTGCAACAATGCAGAATTCGTGAGACACATAAAAGCCACCGCGGTTTTCCACCTGAATCCAGTTGGCAGGCGTTATGTATGCATGTTCAAAAGATAATCGTCGAGTCACCGGTTGTTGGTTCGTTCGCCAAAATTGACCTCGTTTCTCCGAGCGCTAGGGCCATCCGAGATCGCTGATGAAGCTGTAATGCATTGCAAGCACCAAGTATTTGAATCAGTAGCTCGAGTTACCAAAGCCGGTTGTTCACGAGGAGTGCTGGTATGTCACGGTCAGTGACGGAAGTTCTGAGAAACCAAGCGCTTACTTACATTGAACTTGAACAATGAGTTCATGATGATCATCACCATTTTTACGATGCCTTTTCGTATCGTCATGCGCCTGCCAACCAAGTCTTTTCTTCTAGCCTCTACTTTGCTTCAAGCTGCATCAAGATCACACAGTCGGCAACTGGCGTGAAAGAAAGCGGGAACTACGTCAAATGATCAACAGCCGGGACGCTCATCGTTTTCATTTGCGACTACCATGTTCTGGAGTAGCGGGTTCCCAAATTCACCTCTAGCAAACGTTGCTACTCCAGTATCAGCCAAGAACCATGCTCCTTCGTCGCCAGCCACATTTGACTACATTATCGTCGGAGGTCCGTCATTTCTAGCAGTGTCATTATGCCCCTTCTGACCAAGTAACATCTAGGAGGAACAGCTGGTTGCGTACTGGCTCGTCGACTAGCAGAACGCAAGGATGGTACCGTTCTCCTCGTTGAACGTGGACGACCTCGGAACGGCTGGCTTGACAAGAACCCTCTCCTTTCGCGCAACCCATTCATGCCAGGTGCACCCGTCACCTTCCTCAAACCAGAACCAGCTACCAGTGCTGCTGGCCAGGTTGTCGCCCTGTATCAAGCCAAAGGTCTTGGTGGTGCCACGCTCATTAACGGTGGTATGTGGACGCGACCCGTTGCTGCGGAGTTTGAAACATGGAAGAACGAGTTTGGGATTAAGGATTGGACATGGGAGAAGGCTTTGCCGTTGCTTAGCAAGTGTGAAACAGTGTTATCAGATGTGCACGCAGATGCTTCATTCCGTGGGCATGATGGTATGTATCGTCAAGTTCTTACCAAAGTGATCCTTCTCTTATTCCTCACATTACTTCCTAGGTCCTATTCACATGCGCGTAGGCCAAGACCTCCCATTCAAACCCATCGAGTACGCGCTTACCGCTGCCCAAAACCTGAACATCCCCTTGGCTCCTCGACCCAACGATCCTAACTCGCCACCATCCAACATCACTCGTGTTGACTTCATCTATGATGCCTCGGCACATCGCACCACTACTGCTTCATCGTATCTCCCCGCTTCCTTTGTTCAAGAACACAGCAAGTACATTACTGTCGTGACAGAGACCATTGCGACTTCTCTAGACGTTCAGACAGGTGATGATGGGCGTATCTTCGTTGCCGGTGTTTTCCTGGAGGTGGAAAAGCCTGGGACGCAGAGATATTACGTCGCCGCCACCAAAGAAGTGTTTTGCTCAGGTGGTGCAGTTTCCACCCCTCAACTGCTTCAGCTCAGGTGTGTCCTGCACCCTGCCCAGTTCACCGTTCTTTCCACTCATCGTTTGCATCTGATTATAGCGGAATCGGCCCACGGAATTTGCTCGAGTCCCATAATATTCCAGTGAAAGTCGACATGCCTGTTGGCGAAACCTTAGAAGATCACTCGATGGTCTCTGTCAACTGGACGTGTCCAAAGAAGGACACAGTCAACGCTTTCATGAGCAATCCTTTGCTTCTCATTGGAGAGTTGTTTAAATACCTCGTCTGGGGTACAGGGCTTTTCATGATGCCAGGCGCACAGCCCATCGTATGGATTGTGTCTAGCATGATTGATGAGAAGACGGGGATGTTGAAAGAGCAAGTTGGAGACAGTGCTGATGGGTCGAAAGCAGAGAATATTCCAGATATTGAGGTTTGTTCCTCTATATTTGTTCCCTGACCAGCTTACTCATCTGAGACTATTGACACAGTTTCTGATTATACCAGTCGGTACACCAACCCCAGAGGGCAAATTCGATGCTATCCCAAACAATGACGGCGGATTCGCGATCACTACATCCCTCTTGCGACCTGTCGGCTCTGGGAGAGTCCATATTACGACTTCCTCAGATCCACGTCAAAACCCTCTCGTCGATTTGGGCTCGTTGACCTCTCCCGAAGACTTTGTCGTCCTTCGTAAAGGCGTTCGCTTAGCCCTTAGTATTGGCGAAGAAATCAAACGGTTGGGGTATCCACTCAAAGACTGGAAGCGACCTGAGAGTCTGAGTGACGATGACGTGGATGCTTTCATCAAGAAAAACGTCCAGTCTGGGTACCATTTGACTAGCTCGTGTCCCATGACTAAAGTGGTGGATGAGAAGTTGAAGGTGAAAGGAGTGGATAATTTGAGAGTAGTGGATGCGAGTGTGTTTCCTAGATGTGTGGCAACGCATCCGATGGCCGCGACGATTATGTTGGCTGAGAGATGTGTGGACGAGTTTCTTTGAACAGGCCAGCAAGCTTGCGACCAAATCGAAAATGATAAATACCAACATCGCCATTATTTTGTATGTTACAATGCTTGCTACGGACTTCTGATTGTGCACTAATATTTTATGTCGCTCTACATACTCTTCTCACAACTTGATATCCTGTACTTGGGCGTACTTACTTTGTTCTATATTGCCCGTCGCCATATCAGGGGACTGCATTATGGCAAATGTTTTCTTGTGAAAGTGTTATGGAACCACAATACTTTGAGCTGGACCTGTTAGAAATGATTTACCGTGTATAGTCTACCACTCGCGAGCGTCACCAACCTATTGGTGAGAATTACTCGTTTCATGCCCACAGAGTTCATAGGGATAAACCTCTGCCTGCATGTTTCCCGCTCTTGCACCTGTACGGCTGAACTCTGGTTTATCATCTCACTTGTCCATAGAGTGGTATTTTTTTCATTTCCTAAAGTATGGGTATATAATAAGGTATAAAGGCGTATTATACATACCACGGAGTATGTTAGAGGCTTGTTTCAACATCAGTGGTTCTGAGGGTTGAGCGGTCCTATCATCCTTCCTTGAATGAATACTGATGTTGACAGAAGGTATTATGCCTGGTAGCCTTCCTTTTCTGATAAGATTTACTTGTTCAAGCATTCAGCCTTGACCTTCCATGAGTCTCGGAGGAGGAGCCTTCTGCCGCGCCAACACTCCCAGCTGATTCCGCAGGCGGGCTATGGCAGCTAATTGGTTGTTAAACCTTTAGGTCTAACTCTTATGCGAACTCGGTTCTTGTCCATTTTGATTAGCGCTCAGGTTTTATGGCTGTGAATGGCTAAAGGTTCGACTACCGCCAGTTGTCGGCCATATCCGGGTCATCGCAGAACAGAAAGGAATGCTATCATTTGAGGCCCGAGCTGGATCGAGACCCAACAATAAACTATGGACTCTCGAACTCGAAATCGAACGATGATTGTTGGCGGACCAGGAAAAAGTGTGGGGGGAATACGAGTTGCTGCGTGTCTCAAGCTTGCCTCCGCCAACCACTTCAACGCGTGTGACAAGCATGGCAGGGACTGAGTCAAAAGATGGACTCAGAGTTCTCAGCTTTGGTATACGTACACACAGCGGTTCTTCTCAGCATTGCTAAAATTTGCTCATGTAGATGGTCCTCCTTTCGCTGAGGCTGCGTTATCAGAGCTATTCTTCCTTCAGCAAATCGCGCACCGATGGGCATTCAATGAAGACGATGAATATGGAATTGAAGGAAACGATGTACGTGTTAGCGATATGTTTGATGTCATCGGCGGATGTGGTATAGGAGGGTGAGCCCCGCCCTGATCTCATTCCTGCTTACTGTTGAGTTCGGTTCAGCCTCTACGCAATACTCTTCTCTAGACTCAATATGACCATTGGTCAAGTTATTCAATTTCACAACGTGTTGACTCAAAGGCTATTATCGCTCCATGTTGGACTCAAATGGATCACCAAGAATGTACCAAGGGTCTTGACGATGTTTTGGATGAGATGTCTTCTAACTCAGGCATCGTAGTCGACCTAAACTCCCCTTTCATGTCAAGAGATTTTAAAAAATGGTGCGTAGAATGATATCTACCTGAATCCTTTTCTTATCAGCCCCAGCTTCATTGTGCTGTTGAGCCAGACAACAAACAAAGCACCTTCACCTCGCCTTCTCCGCAGCTATCGTGCCCGTATTGGTTCAAGTCCACGTTGCACCATTCGCCAGGCCCTCCATGCGACACTAGGCTGATCTGGATCACCTCCCCGCCGTAACGATAGACGATGAGCACTTCATTTGCGCGTCGGCCACCTTCCCCAACCCTTCCCGCATCTTTATGAAGGATCTCGCTGCTACCATTCCGAAATTACATATTTCGTGCCTTGTAAACATTGGAGCAGACCAAACCTCTCCCGCGAATGATTCTCATATTGTTGGCCAAGATCTAATGGCGCAGTTCCGGAGCCTTCACTGCTTCTTTCGGTTATCAGTGAGGGAGGAGTTGCATCCAAAGAGCTAAATAAAGAGTTTAGTGTTGGGATATATGCTGGAAGACGACATTTCCAAGATTACAGACGATATTGTGGATTCTCTCAAAGAGCGTAGACGTGTGGTGAATGTATTGCGACTTTGTACGGCTATTCCTTATTCTACATTGTTACATTAACATCCAAGCCTTCCAGGGGATCTTGCTGGAGAAGATGGCAAACACGGACTCCGAGAGGACATCTCGCGATTGCGTAGCGAAGGAGGTATAGCCATCCGTCTCAGTTTTTATCCATGTCCTCTAATGCGCTTCGAAGAAATAAAACGTGTACTCGAGAAGCTCCGTAGTCCTTTCAACTTTCCCTCTCTCTACGAACACGGCTGTCTCGAGGGAACTCGAGTGGACGTTCTCGATCATATTGAAAGGTGGGCGAAGGACGTCAATGGACCTAACGTCTTCTGGCTGGAGGGTTTCCCAGGGACGGGAAAATCATTCATCTCAATTTCTCTGAAGCACCGTCTAGCAGAGGCTGGTCTTCTTGGAGCGTCGTGCTTTTTCCGCCGAGAAGACGCATCTCAACACAGATTAGACAGTCTCATACGGTGCATCGTGTTTCAGCTCGCAGATAAACATACCTCTATTCAAGACTTCGTAGCCCAGGCAGTGAACTCGGGTCAGGTCAAATTCGAAGGTGTTACCAGCAAATTTATTCGCACAGCTCATCTATGAGCCGCTCTCAGCGGTCTGCGCTGATTACGACAAATCCATTGTCGTTGTTCTCGACGCGATGGACGAATTTGGTCGATCGGATGTCGATCAGGTGCGCCTCCTAACGCATTTACTCCCGCGGTGGACTCAGCTACCGCCACGCTGTAAGCTCTTTATTACTAGTCGTAGTCAAGGTGCCCTACTCCGACATTTGGATGTCTCCGTTCACTTGATTCGACGTCTTGAAATAGGTGATAAGGCATCTCCAGAAACAATCAACGATATCCGAAGGTTCTTCAAATACAGCTTCAATTCTCCTACACCACTTGTGACAGATTTGGAGGTGGAAATGCTTGTGAAAGCTTCTTCCGGTTTGTTTATCTGGGCAAGTACTGCCGTTCAAATGGTGAAACAGACAACTTTGCGGAGGGCCGCAAGGCGATTGGTGCAAGACCTTTGTGCCCAAGATGCCACCAATGATCCAACACGGATGCAGCCTTTGTACAGACTGTATCGCACAGTTCTGGATCCTCTCCTGGGTCCTGAGATACCACAAGTTGTTGAGCTGCCACCAGACGCATTGACCAAAGGGACTTTCTTCTCTGCTATTGCCTGTGCAAAGATTCCCCTTTCTGCAAGCGCCCTAGCCTTACTGTGCGAAACTGATGCAGATGACATCCAGGACATAGTTCTGCAACTTGCACCGGTTATTGACACTGCTCATGGCCTCCGTTTTGTGCACAAATCCTTTCTCGACTATGTCATGTCTCAAGATTTCCCACTTCTGCTGAACTTTGACGCAACCGAGCTGGCTTTTACCTTCACTTGTTTCAAAATAATGCACGCTCAGTTATCCTTCAACATGGGCAATATGCCGTCGTCCTACATGTTGAACTCTGAAATGCCCAGGCTGCATGAGGCTCTTTCCGAGGAGCTTCGGTATGCTTCACGGTTCTGGGGCTCTCATTTGATGCGTGTTTATAGCTGGGACAGAGACAAGGGGATGGCATTTTCTCCCTCGATTTATGACTTTCTGATACACCAGTTTTTGTACTGGGTAGAAGCAGTGAGCATTCTTGGATGTTTTCGTGAGGCCACGGAAGTGTTATTAACTCTGAAGCAAGCGGCTTTCGGAAAAGTGAGCAATATAAAATCTTTAGTTAAGCCATACAAATAACTATTCATTTTAGGATGTGAACTCCTTTGCACAAGATGCCTTGGCCTTCCTTCGTCAATTTGCACTGCCAATCTCACAGTCATACCCCCATATTTATATCTCAGCAGTACCATGGATGCCTATCACGTCACTGATCAGGGACAGATACATTTATTTCGTACCACACGCGCTGAAGATTGTTTCTCATGGAGACAAGATCTGGCCAGCTCAGTTGGCCGTGATTCAAGGCCACACAGGCTCTGTGTACTCTGTCGCATTCTCTCCCGACGGCTCTCAGATAGTCAGTGGGTCTTATGACCACACTATCCGAATCTGGGATGTTGCTACTTGCCAGCCGATTGGAGAACCTCTTCGAGGTCACAACGGCTCAATCCTCTCTGTCACATTCTCCCCCGATAGCTCTCAGATCATCAGTGGGTCTTCTGACCATACCATTCGGATCTGGGATGCTGTTACTGGCCAGTCTGCTGGAGAGCCTCTTCGAGGTCACAGTGGCTTAGTTTTCTCTGCCTCGTTCTCTCCTGGCGGGTCTCAGATTGTCAGTGGGTCTGATGACCTACACCCTTCGAATATGGGATGCAACAACCCGCCAGCCCATTGGGGCGCCCCTTCGAGCTCACAACGGCTCCGTTTTCTCTGCCGTATTCTCCCCCGACGGCTCTCAGATCGTCAGTGGGTCCTCAGACAATACTATACGAATCTGGGATGCTGCTACTTGCAAACCAGTTGGAGGGCCCCTTCGAGGTCACAGCGACTCAGTTCACTCTGTGGCATTCTCCCCCGATGGCTCTCATATCGTCAGTGGATCTTCTGATCACATCATACGAATCTGGGATGCCGCTACTCACCAGCCGATGGGAGAGCCTCTTATAGGTCACAACGACTCGGTTCGATCTGTCACATTTTCTCCCGACGGCTCTCAGATAGTCAGTGCATCCTATGACAACACCGTTCGGATCTGGGATGCTGCGGCTTACCAGCCGATTGGAATACCCTTTCGCGGCCACACCCACTCGGTTCGGTGCGCTACATTTTCTCCAGATGGCTCTCAAATTGTAAGTGGGTCTTCTGACTACACTATTCGAATCTGGGATACTGCTACTTGCCAACCTATTGGAGAGTCCTTTCGAGGTCATACAAATCCGGTTTTCTCCGTGGCATTTTCTCCCGACGGTTCTCAGATAGCTAGTGGGTCTTATGACAAGACCATCCGAATCTGGGATGCTGCTACTCGCAAGCCAATAGGAGAAGCTCTTCGGGGTCACACCATGTCCTGTTCTCTCTGTAGCATTCTCTCCCGATGGCTCTCAGATCGTCAGTGGATCATATGATAGCACCATTCGGATCTGGGATACTGCTACGTGCAAACCCCTTGGAAAACCCCTTCGAGGTCATACCAACTGGGTCCGATCTGTGACCTTCTCTCCCGACGGCTCTCAGATTGTCAGTGGGTCTTCAGACTACAGTATCCGAATCTGGGATGCCGCTAGTCACCATCCTATGGGAGAGCCTCTTCTGGGTCATACGAACCCGGTTTTCTCTGTAGCATTCTCTCCAGATGGCTCTCAGATTGTTAGTGGGTCCTACGATAACACCATCCGGATCTGGGATGTCGCTACTTACCAGCTTATTGGAATGCCCCTCCGAGGTCATACCCACTCAGTTCGATCTGTGACCTTCTCTCCAGACGGCTCTCAGATAGTCAGTGGGGCTTATGACTACACTATTCGAATCTGGGATGCCGCTACTCACCAACCTATTGGACAGCCCATTAGAGGTCACAACGACTCAGTTCATTCTGTAACATTCTCGCCCAACGGCTCTCAGATAGTCAGTGGATCCTATGACAACACTATCCGAATCTGGGATGCTGCCACTCACCAGCCTATTGGAATGCCCCTTCGTGGTCACAACGATTCAGTTCGGTCTGTGGCGTTCTCTCCCGATGGCTCTCAGATCGTCAGCGGGTCTTCTGATAAGACCATTCGAATCTGGGATGCTACTCCTCACCAGCCCATTGGAATTTCCCCTCGAGGTCACAATGAATCAGCTCAACCTGTTGCATTCTCTCCCAATGGTTCTCAGGTTGTCAGTAGCCTTTATGACCACACCATTCAGATTTGGGATACTAGTACTCGCCAACCGATTGGAGAACCCCTTCGAGGTCACAGGGACTCGATTTTCTCTGTGGCATTCTCTTTTGACGGCTCCCAGATCGTCAGCGTGTCTGATGACAACACTATTCGGATCTGGGACGCCGCAACTCGCCAGCCTGTTTGTGAACCTGTCCAAATCTTGAAAAGTCTATCGTTACCCCGTGTTTCCCATTCTGTTCCTTTGTATTGCTTTCTTCTCCCTAATGGATGGCTGGTAGATCGGCATAACTGCCGTTTGGTCTGGGTACCACACCACCTTCATGACATTCTGCCCACATCAGGTTTAGTTGACATCGTTGGGGGTCGAAGAATGCTAGTTATCGACGCCTCGAAAATGCGGACAGGGACAGAGTGGACGTCATGCATTGATTATAACTGAAGGTACTCACATCGCATCTCATCCTTCCACTTCTCGCTCACGAATCACTGCCACGCGAAAAATACCGAACATAATGCCTTTATTGGTTATCTGAATGTACTTTATTCGTTGGCTAGTATTGGACAGATAGGCCTGAGTAGCTCAACAGTTGATTTCCTGGTCTTGCAACATTTTTGTCCCCCAGCCCGTTCCCCCAGATAGGTTTTTGATCGCCCACCATAGTTTTCAACCTTAAGAGAAGACGAAACTATTGATAAGTATCAGACCATAAGAAGTAGAGTGGTGGATTGACGGAATATATTTGCTTGCCGTAACGATTTCACGCGGTTGTGACAAGAGTTTGTCCTTTCTGCTCTCCAAAGACTACTTTTAGTTTAAAACAGGGCTGCAGAGCAAGGTAATAGTTTATACTGCTCTGTTTCTAAAGCCAACCATACTCTGAGGACAGGTCGCACAGCCGCCTGGGCTACGCAATCACTTCCTCTAATGGTTTATTCACTGAGCAGAGATGGAGGCATTCAAAGAAAGATGAAGCAAGGAAGCCAGATGGAGAGGCGTGTAATAAAAGGACGTCGAACTAGCATCCGTCTCACAGCTTGAATAAAGAGAGTTTCTTTTTCAGGAAATCTAGACGTAGTGTGCCATCTTGTCCAACACGGAGGGAGGCCAACATATCTATCCAAACGAATATGTGAGAAGATACTAACAGTAGTAAAGAACAGACATGACGTCGAAGCAACAATGGTAGCATTCTCTGACACTTGCACAATGAATACACCAACTATATGGTCTAGATGCGGAATGTTCGAGGGAGACAGAGATCATCGGGAGTCGATTCCAGCACCATTCAATGACATCCTGTTGAAGCTGGCGGCACATTTCGAAGCTGGATGCCGCTCCAATAGACCAATGTTCCATGGAAGCTCAGAGCAGAGACCAGCAGAGAAAGAACGGGTGGTCAAGCAGCAAAGCCGGTAACAAAACATCCTTCCTGCAAGCTCCCGTGAGACCGACAATATCATTAAGTAAGCAAAGTAACAGACAGACACGCACCTTGAACAACACTGATTGGTGGGCAAGTTTTCCGGCGGAATTTCCCTGCGAGTCGCATACAGAGAGGCAAGAAGGCGGTAGTGGCGGTGGGAGCGAAGGAATCAACGCGCATTAGACGCCTGTGGGATTCCTGCTTCCTGCAACATCATTATATACCTCGGTCATAGGATGTTAACACCAGCAACGCTGCACGTCTCCGAACACTGCCAAACACTTCTTCTTCCCCCACTCTTGAGACTCGAAAAGTGTCTTCCTTCTCCAATCCCACGCCTGCATACCAAGCCATTTTTCCAAATGTTTTCTGTTCGATCTACCATGTTCTGAGGCGGCAGGTTCATGAATTCCGCTCTAGCAAACGTTGCTACTCCAGTGTCAGCCAAGAACAATGCTCCTTCATCCCCAGCCACGTATGACCACATTATCGTCGGAGGTCAGACACTTCTGGTGCTATCATTATGCCTGTTTTGACCAGAAATATCTAGGAGGAACAGCTGGCTGCATCTTAGCTCGTCAACTAGCAGAACGCCAGGACGGTACCGTTCTCCTCGTTGAATGTGGAACGACCTCGGCACGGCTGGCTTGACAAGAACCCTCCCCTTTCGCGCAACACATTCATGCCGGGTGCACCCGTCACTTTCCTCAAACCAGAACCAGCTACGAGTGCTGCTGGCCAGGTTGTCGCCTTGTATTAAGCTAAAGGTCTTGGAGGTGCCACGCTCATTAATGGTGGCATGTGGACGCGACCCGTTGCTGCGGAGTTTGAAACATGGAAGAACGAGTTTGGGATTAAGGATTGGACATGGGAGAAGGCTTTGCCGTTGCTTAGCAAGTGTGAAACAGTGTTATCAGATGTGCACGCCGATGCTTCATTCCGTGGGCATGATGTATGTAGAGTCAAGTTCTTACCAAAGTGATGGGTTGTCTTATTCTTCACATTTACCTCCTAGGTCCCATTCATCTCCGCGTAGGTCAAGACCTCCCATTCAAACCCATTGAATATGCGCTTGACCGCTGCTCAAAACCTTAACATCCCCTTGGCTCCTCGACCCAACGATCCTAACTCGCCACCATCCAACATCACTCGTGTTGACTTCATCTATGATGCCTCGGCACCTCGCACCGACTACCTGCTTCATCGTATCTCCCCTGCTTCTTTATTCAAGAACACAAGCAAGTACATTACTGTCGTGACAGAGACCATTGTGACCTCTCTAGACGTTCAGACAGGTGCATGATGGGCGTGTCTTCGTTGCCGGTGTTTTCCTGGAGGCGGAAAGGCCTGGGACGCAGAGCTATTATGTCGCCGCCTACAAAGAAGTATTTTGCTCAGGTGGTGCAGGTTTCCAACCCTCAACTGCTTCAGCTCAGGTATGTTCCTACATCTGCCGTTTTCATCATTCTTCCCATTCATCGTTTGCATCTGGTTATAGTGGAATTGGCCCCCGGCATTTGCTCGAGTCCCACAATATTCCAGTGAAAGTCGACCTACCTGTTGGAGAAACCTTAGAAGATCACTCGATGGTCTCTGTCAACTGGACGTGTCCCAAGAAGGACACAGTCAACGCTTTCATGAGCAATCCTTTGCTTCTCATTGGAGAATTGTTCAAGTACCTCGTTGGGGTACTGGTCTCTTCATGATGCCAGGGGCCCAGCCTATCGTATGGATTGTGTCCAGCATGATTGATGAGAAGACGGGAATGTTGAAAGAGCAAGTGGGGACAGTGCAGATGGGTCCAAAGCAGAGAATATTCCAGATATTGAGGTTTGTTCCTCCGTACTTGTTCCCTGACCTGCTTACTCATTTAATACCCCATTAACAGTTCCTGATTATACCAGTCGGCACTCCAACCCCGGAGGGCAAATTCGATGCTATCCCAAACAATGACGGCGGATTCGCGATCACTACATCCCTCTTGCGACCTGTCGGCTCTGGGAGAGTCCACATTACGACTTCCTCAGATCCACGTCAAAACCCTCTCGTCGATTTGGGCTCGTTGACCGTCTCCCTGAAGACTTTGTCGTCCTTCCGTAAAGGCGTTCGCTTAGCCCTTCGTATTGGCGAAGAAATCAAACGTTTGGGGTATCCACTCAAAGACTGGAAACGTCCTGAAAGCTTGAGTGATGATGACGTGGATGCTTTCATCAAGAAAAACGTGCAGTCTGGGTACCATTTGACAAGCTCAGTGTCCTATGACTAAGGTGGTGGACGAGAAGTTGAAGGTTAAGGGAGTGGATAATTTGAGAGTTGTGGATGCGAGCGTGTTTCCTAGGATGTGTGGCTACCCACCCTATGGCTGCCACGGTGATGCTAGCTGAGAGATGTGTCGAGGAGCTCATTTGAGCAAGCGGGAGAAGAACGTATCAGTGCCCTTACCAGCGGACCACAAATTATTAAAACAGATATAGTTATGTATTACATCCTTGTCCTCGGTTCCACATACAACTCTTCATGATGCTTTGGAATCCTGTATTATCAGTGGGCTCTTTGCAGTTTTATTGTCTGTCAATATGTTAGGTGGCTGCAACAAAGAAGATATCAATGTAATTGAGAAAAATATGCTGGCTGGATCTCTGGAACACAAACTAGAGCCTAGCCCAACACTTCACGAAATCAAACCCTCGCTCTGAGCGTCTATATATTAGGCGAAACTGGTGCAAAGCGCTGGTCTGCATACCCCCACAATGTAATGTATATCAGGCAAGCCACCTCCATTTTACCAACCTGGACCAAGAGATAGATAGCTGAGCCGTGGTGGTCAAAATCGAATGACTGATGCTTTGGGGTGAGAATACGGCGGGTGTTTCATTCACTTTGAGGACAGTTTATAATATTAATGTAGTGCCACGTTTTCTCCACTCCTAGGAAAGGCTATCAGTATTCTTGCTGTCCAAAAATCCATGTATACATAATAAGCCTCTACAATGAAGTTATTGGTTGCGTAAGGAGCGCACGGGCATGTGCCCAGACTCGTCTGCATTCGAGAAGAGCCTTGAAAGAGCGCCGGTTAGCCAATCGTGACACGTGAGACAGCCCATCATATTATTTATGCCAGCAGTTGCCCTTCTTGCTTCTCTCCATCGCGCTGCTCGCATGTCTGATATCTCGAAGAAAAGCCTTGGCGTTGTATTGCTTTCTTTAGGTACATGTTTTCACCCCTTAAGTACTGATTCTAGCTCAACTTGTACAAGACGGTGGCCGATGGGAGACTGCCAGCCCAATCTCCCAGATAGACATCCTCGAAGACATCCTCTCCTACTATGAATATAACAATAACCTCGAACCAGGCACTTTCAAAATTTGTGATGCTTTCGACCTGATCGTTGGCACAGGGACTGGAGGGTAAACTCTCTAGTACTCGCACATTAGTCCTGCTGACTTTGGTTATCCCATACTAGGTTGATTGCATTCATGCTCTCAGTGCTCAAGCTCTCCACTCAAGAAGCCAAAGATGCTTACATCCGACTGTATCGTGCCGCTTTTGCTCCTGAAACTAGATCTAGCGAAGAACGAAGCGAGCTTATGAGGAAGGCTCTGCAACAGCTCCTGGATAGTAGAAATGAAGGTCCCTGAGAATTTAAACGCACATTTATCAGTGACAAGAATGAGAGATGTTGAAAAGGTCACTCATGGGTGTAAATGGTGAGCTTTCATTCTCATTCTCAGCTTTCTACTGCTTGACTTCTTTACCAGCGCCGTAACAGCTTTGTCTGCAGCCAACACTGCTCATCCAGTCTTATTTCGAGCATACAGAGGGAGGAATACCTCAGTCAACTGCTTTCCACTGGAAGCTCTATTGGCAACCCTCGCCGACGTTGAATCATTCTCTGCTGTCGAGATAGAAACTGAGAAATTCATCTCAGCCAACCTAGGTTATTTCAACCCAATCGAAGAGCTCCTCAAAGAGGCTGCTTCCATCTTTCCGTTAAATACTATAGCGACCGTTGTGAGCATTGGCCCAGGTCGTCCTCCACCAACCTCCGTCAATGGATCAGAAGAGCTTCCATGGGCTGTATTGGAACGTGCAAAGGATTGTCAGGCAGCTTCAGACCGTATCCAAAAAAGGTTCTCTCATCATCCGGATCTCTACATGCGATTTGAGGTGGACACGCTTAGTCTCAATAATCAGGGGCACGATATGGACCCCGGTTCCTGGGGCACAATCAACTCTCACTCACGAGCCTACCTCAACAGGGATGAAATATGTGATCGGCTAACTGTCCTGAGTCACTCGATGACGCATCGACCAAGCCGTTTGAAAGTCTCGCAGGTTTCCGGATTGGATGTGAGCTTCACAGCTACAACTACCAGTTGGGGTGCTAACTCATTATAGCCTGGTGCCATTGAACGTATAGATGAAGGGAATACTCGTAAGGTCTCACAAACAGGGAAAGAATCCAAAACTTATGCACCCCGGAAGTTCGCTGTTCTCAGCAAACTCGAGGTCTCGCAGGAAGCGCCTTACAACTCAGCTGCTGCACGGCTGTTGCAGCGCCGAATGTGTACGCCCAACACGCGAGTCAATATTTTAAAAGAAATCGTATCATGGGCAAAAGATAACAGTCCATCCACTACTGTCCTCTCTATTCTGGATTTTTGGCCTGGCTGGTACTGGCAAAAGCACCATTGCTCAGTCCATCTGCGAGATTCTCAAAAAAGATGCCCTACTGGCCAGCTCATACTTTTGCTCCATTCAGCTCGATAGCAAAAATTCGAAACGTATTATCCCGACTATTGCGTCCCACTTGGCCACCTGTTTCCCTATCTTTGCGAAATATCTCGCTTCAGTACTCCGTGAGGATCCTGGGTGCGCTTCTGCGAGGATTTCAGACCAATTTCGGGATTTACTTTGCGCCCCGTGGAGTCAATTTAGGGAGGACGTTCGGCATCATTGGCCGTGTGTCGTAGTTATTGACGCACTAGATGAGTGTGACAATGGGGAAGGGATTCTGAGGCTAATTCTCGACGCTATCGACCATAACCAGCTTCCAGGGATCAGGTTCCTTGTTACCAGTCGCCCAGTGCCCAAATTAGTTGAAAGAGCCCTCGAGCTGAAGCGAGGGCCTCAGATTGCTCTACATGAGGTCAAGAAAGAAGATGTGTCTGTTGACATAGGACGATTCCTGGAAGGAGCAGCTTTATGGGAAGATCGAACCAGCTAATATCCAGAAGCTAACCGCTAGATCTGATGGGTTATTCATCTTTGCATCGACATTGGTCAAGCATCTTGTGCCGAATTCGGAGTTTAGGACTCGTTTGGAGATCCAGGAAAGGCTCGAACAGATTCTCAGGCCGAGGCATCAAGGGGAGAAAGTTGGACTGGAAGCCCTCTACGACCATATTCTCCGTGATACGCTTTCACCAGAGAAATTTGGTCACGAAGGATTTAAACTGAGATTGTTAGTTCTGCAGACCATTGTTTGCATGGAGCAAGCCACGACAGCCCGCCTCATTTCTGACTTCTTGGGATATGATGAGGAAGATGTTATTGGTATCGTCAATAGCCTCCACTCCGTGCTCTTCACCCGAGGTTCTGGTGAACCAATCTATGTCATTCATGCCTCTTTTCACGACTTCGTCATTTCGCAGGCACACGGGCCATTCGTATGCGATCCATCA